>MU682317.1:15096-42460 GCA_026770625.1 Nicotiana glauca
TAGAACAGTTTTCATAATACAATATCATTCTGTTTTGACTTTGAAATCTCAGTTGTTTCACTAGATTCGATTTTAATTGATATTAGAACTAATAAAAACGGAATTAATAAGTATAATTGAATTAAAAGTAAAGGAAATTTTCTGGTAGTTAAGTAGTTAAATTAGTTTGAACTCGAATTAAACTTGCAATAATCTAAAAATAAAGAAAAATGTCTACCGTCAGGCATGTTTATTTTAGACCAAAGCCATAATGAATGGCCCAAAGTCAGTAGGTGTGAGCTGATGGTATATATATGGCATGGTCCCTACAATATTAAATTAGACTGTTTTGGGCCATTGGGCCTAGTATTTACACGAATGGCCAAGTTCGAGCCTCAACCGAATTTAAATTTGAACTGGGATATTGATACATGGGTTGCAGTCAAGCCCAATATGAATTAAAGCCTGAGCTCTTATGAGTTTGTGGTCCCAAAATGCAAAAACTATTAGGTAATAATAAACAATTAAGATTTTTCCTTTGTTATTAGAGACGGAACAAGTAGAAAATATAGTTTACTTTAGGTATGATCTTTAATAAAAAATGAGATGAGCCTCGCTGCTTTAAATATACAATTACGGGGCCCTCAAATAAATTGCTATATAAAATCTTAGACTTGGAAGGACCGTTTAGCAAATTTCACGGTCTTTCCCAAAGTTAACATAGACGTAGATGCTTTAAGCACGATTCATAATAATATACTTTCTTAAGTACGGGTGTACATTTATGTGACCCGAATCTAAATCTCAGCGAAGTCAAAATATGTTAAAGGCCACAGGCGTACTGGTACGGTATGGTCCGGAATACATTTTCACGATGTTGCAATTCTTGTAAAATTAAATAATAAAGCGGAGTATTAATAAAGGCACATAAAAGTAGAACATATATTAAAATCAGATAAAATCAAATACAACAGTTGAGCGACCGTGCTAGAACCACGGAATCCGGGAGTGCCTAACACCTTCTCCCGGGTTAATATAATTCCTTATCCAGATTTCTGATTTGCGGACTGTTAACAGAGTCAAACTTTCCTCGGTTCGGGATTCAACCGGTGACTTGGGACACTATTAATCTCCCAAGTGGCGACTCTGAAATTTAAATAAATAAATCCCGTTCCGACTGTCCTTAAATTAGAAAAACTCCTTCCTTTTATTATATCTCTTCCCGGGGTATAGTAAATAGCTCGGTAAAAAGGAGGTGTGACAAAAATTACTCTCAAAAAGTGAAGCTTCCTTATGGAGCAAGGGCCCAAAAAAAGGGACTCTTTGCTAATGCAAGAGGTACGAATATACCAAAAATTTTACAATCAAAATTTTATTTAGTCACATATAAACCTGATTAAGTAGCTAAACTATGATTCTTTACAACTGCAAAAAGTGATTCGATTTCTATGCCAGAGAGTATAAAATACTGTTCATTGTTTCTTTCTTCGTAACACCTCTAACTTATTCTAACCAAAAACCAAAAAAAAAAAAAAAAAAAAAAAAAAAAAAAAAAAAAAAAACTCTAACTTGACATCTAATTACAATTTACATCCAACAAGTTAAGAGTGTTTGAATTCTACTTCGACAGTAACAACTAACATCTAACAGATTACTTCTAAGTTAAATTCCTCGTAAAATTTACAGTTTGCTCAAAATTTTCTTTTTTGTAAAATGAATTTCTTCTAAGGTTATTCGCGAACAAAACAATCGTTACTCTGTCATTCTAATTAAATTTTTATCCTTTACTTTTAATTAACTAATTTTCAGTCAAATGGAATATCAACAATTATTCTTTTTCAGAATATATACAATTTGTTATTATCGTAGTGTATACAGTCGAAACCGGATTCGTCCATTGTTTATTAAACTGTATTTGTAAAATAATTTCGGAGAAGATAAAATAACGTATAAACAAAAATGCAGAAGAAACTGAATTTAATCTGATCCCACTGAATTCACAGTGTTTCCTTAAGGAACTTAATCCCCTCCTAGCACTCGAGGTTGTAGATTATTTCCTCCAAGTATAGAACGAATTACATACTGGTGTAGCGCTACTTCAAACCCCTATGTTTCAGCGAACACAATGATCGATAGCAAATCACACTTACTATTGCTTTCTTTATAGTTAAAATAAAGAAAAAAGAAGCAGAAAAAAGAATTTCGTATGAAAAATTTGAGAGAATGGACTACTATTTATAGCCAACATGTTGAGTATAAAAATGAGGGGGTGCAACTCTTCAGAATTCAGTTATGACTATTTCCGTAAATCGGCCATAACGTAATGACCATTTACGCAAATTAAACGGGAATCCAAAACGTAGAGGAAACTTAATTTTCCGGTACAAAAAGACGGATAATTTGGATTTAATATTAATTTTTCGTCACAAAATGGATATTTAATAATATTACGTTAATATTTACTATTAACAAATAAATTTGGTCCAAAAATTTAATCAATCCATCATTTGACCGAAGCGGAAGCCGAAGCCGAAGCCGAGCGAGCGACGATGATGACGACACGAGGCTTGCCTTCTTCTTAACTCTTAAAGAGTTAGAAGAAGAACAATTCTATATATACCCATCAAAAGTCTTTTCCTCCTCCAGTATGGGACAATGTCCCTTTGTCAATGAGGGAAACTCAAATATTTCATTTTCCCTACTTTTCGAATCACCCTCTTTTAAGCTAAAATAAGCTTAAAGAAACCCAACAATCCCCCACATGAATAAGGAATGGCTATATCAGGAAAATATGCATGAAAACCCGTGTGATTCGAAAATTAAAAAAATTTGAGAATGGACTGCTATTTATAGTCAACATGTTGAGTTCAAAAATGAAGAGGTGTAACTCTTCAAAGGTCCGTTATGACTGTTCACGTAAAACGACCATAACATAAATGACATATACGCAAATTAAAACGGAAATTCAAAATGCATAGGAAACTTAATTTTCCGTTACAGAAAACGAATAATTTGGATTTAATATCAATTTTCCATTACAAAATGGATAGGTAATAATATTACATTAATATTAACTATTAAAAAATAAAGTTGGTCCAAATTAATCAATTAATCAATCATTTGACCAAATCCGAATCCGAATATGAAGCTGAAGCAGAGCGAGCGACGGTGCGAGGCTTGCCTTCTTCGTAACTCTTTAAGAGCTAGAAGAAGAGCAATTGTATATATACCCATCAAAAGTCTTTTCCTCCTCTAATATGGGACAATGTCCCTTTGTCAAGGAGGGAAACTCAAATATTTCATTTTCCCTCCAATTTTCATTCACCCTCTTTTAAGATAACATGAGCCTAACAAAACCCAACAATCCCCCCACGTGAATGGAGAATGGCTATATCATGAAAATATGCATGAAAAACTGTGTGATTCGCAAACGAGGATTAATCATATCTGGATAAGTAGGTGTCACTTTGAACTTTCTCGTAGTGAACTTATTCTAGATATACTCGGTCAATCAGTAGATTTGATATCTTAGAACCGTCGAACTTTTGTGTATGCCTAAACAATCATAAGTCACACAATCAACCCTTAACCGTCTTTGGTTCTCATTTTTGTATTCGTTTCAGCCATGAACACGACCTGGTTTCATAAGTGCACAGAGAATTCGCCTTACAAAATTCTCCTTGAAGCGGCTAACACTTCACACTTACATAGGTGATTCTTGAACGTGCCATCTTGTAGATACACTATTTTATATACCCCATACCAAATTTAGAAATCATTAAAAAGCCTTAATGTTTTATCTTTTGTATTGAACATTGTCTCATCACGTGAATGGACCAAAATTTTAGTTGACAATGTTGAACTGTCATTAATGACTTTGTTTGATCTCCTTGAACCTAGATCTTGTGATCTCCAGTCTTTTAGGTAGAGTTACCGCCACAATGACTTGTCCTCATCCATAGTCCCATTCCTTTCTATGATTCCTCAACTAACTCTTTAGTTAGGCCTTTTGTAAGTGGATCTGACACATTATCGCTTGACTTTACGTAGTCGATCGTGATAATTCCTCTAGAGAGTAATTGCCTAACAGTTTTATGTCTTCTTCGTATATGACGAGATTTACCATTATGCATAATGCTCCCAGCCCTTCCAATTGTCTCTTGACTATCGCAATGTATGCATATTGGTGCCAACGATTTGGGCCAAAATGGAATGTCTTTCAAAATATTTTGGAGCCATTCAGCTTCTTCACCAGCTTTATCTAAGGCTATGAACTTAGCCTCCATTGTAAAGCGGGCAATACAAGTTTATTTGGACGACTTCCAACATACTGCTCATTCACCAATAGTGAATATATATCTACTTGTGGACTTAGAATCAGTTGAACTGGTGATCCAATTTTCATCACAGTATCCCTTAATCATCGCATGATATTTTCTGTAGTGCAAAGCAAAGTCCTGGGTATGTTCTAAATATCCCAAAACTCGTTTCATTGCCATCCAATGAGACTGACCTGGATTACTCGTATATCGACTCAATTTAATTATAACACAAGCTATATCTGGCCGTGTACAATTCATGATATACATTAAACATCCTAAGACACGAGCATAATCCAATTGTGATATGTGTTGGCCTTTGTTCTTTGCTAGTGCAAGATTCACGTCAATTAGAGTCTTTGCAACTTTAAAATCTAAGTTCTTGAATTTTTCAAGTATTGTCTTAATATAACGAGATTGTGACAATGCCAGACCTTGAGGAGTCTTATGGATCTTAATACCTAGAATTAAATCAGCAACTCCTAAGTCCTTCATATCAAACTTGCTCATTAGCATACACTTAATCGCATTTATGTTAGCAATGTCATTACTTATTATCAGCATATCATCCACATATAAGCAAACAATGACTATGTGATTTGGAACATTTTTAATGTATACACATTTATCACATTCATTTATCTTAAAACCATTTGACAATATTGTTTGGTCAAATTTCGCATGTCATAGTTTGGATGCTTGTTTTAGTTCGTGAAGGGGCTTAACTAGTCTACATACCTTATTTTCTTCACCTAGAACCACAAACTCTTCAGGTTGTTCCATGTAGATTTCTTCCTCCAAATCTCCATTTAAGAAGGTTGTCTTAACGTCTATTTGATGAATTTCAAGACCATAAATTGCAACTAATGCTACTAATATTCGTATGGAAGTAATTCTTGTAACTGAAGAGTATGTATCAAAATAGTTAAGGCCTTCTCGTTGTCTATACCCTTTGACCACAAGTCTTGCCTTATATTTATCAATAGTTCCATCATCTTTTATTTTCCTCTTAAAAAAATCCATTTAAAACCCAATGGTTTATTTCCGGGATGAAGATCAACCAATTCTCATGTATGGTTGTTCAATATGGATTCTTTTCACTATTGACTACCTCTTTCCAAAATAATGATTCCGAAGAATACATAGCTTCTTTAAATGTTTGAGGCTCATTTTCCAATAAGAAAGTCACAAAATATGGTCCAAATGAAGTAGACGTTTACCAAGTCTTGGATCCTCCTGATTAAATTTACTTTCTTTTGTTTCTTCTAGAGGCCGTTTAGGTATTTCACCAATCGACTCACATTCCTTTTTATACAGATATATATTTTCAAAGAACTCAGCATTATCTGATTCTATAACCGTATTATTATGAATGTCGGGATTTTCTAATTTATGAATCAGAAATTGATATGTTTTACTATTGGTCGCATATCCTATGAAAACACAATCAATGATTTTCGGTCCTATTTTTACCCTTTCGTGTTTAGGAACTTGCACTTGTACCAATCATCACCAAACTTTAAAATAATTAAAGTTGGGCGTCCTTCATTTCCATTTTTCATATGGAATCAATTGCATTTTGCTATGGCGTACTCGATTTAGTATCCGGTTAGCCATAAGAATGGCTTCCCCCCACAAGTTATGTGGCAATCCAGAACTTATCAACAATGTGTTCATCATCTTTTTTAATAAATAATTCTTTCTTTCCGCAGTCCCATTGGATTGGGGCGTGTAAGGGGACGTTGTTTAATGATTAATTCCATATTCTAAATATATTTCTTCAAAGAGAGATTCATATTTACCACCCTTATTACTTTTTTATCATTTTTGATTTTCTTGTTAAGTTGCGTTTCAACTTCATCTTTGTATTGCTTGAATGCGTCTATTGCTTCATCTTTACTATTAATTAAGTAAACATAGCAATATCGAGTACTGTCGTCAATAAAAGTTATGAAATACTTCTTTCTGTTGCGAGATTGTATTGACTTCATGTTGCAAATATCTGTGTGAATTAAGTCTAAACGTTTTGAATTCCTCTCAACTGATTTCTAAGGATGTTTAACATACTTAGATTCCACAAGTATTTGATATTTTGATTTGTCGCATTCAAACTTAGGAAATACTTCCAAATTAATTATTTTTCGCAAGGTTCTATAATTGAAATGTCCCAAACGTATATGCCATAAATCATTTTACTCAAGTGAGTAAGAAGAATCTGGAATTCTATTATTCTTATCGACCATTACATTCAGTTTGTAAAGGTCCTCAGTGAGGTAAACTTTTCCTACAAATATCTCATTCTTACTTATTACAATCTTATCAGATACAAAAGCACACTTAAACCCTCTCTTAACAAGAAGTCCAGTAGAGACTAAGTTCTTCCTAATGTTGGGAACATAAAGGACATTGTTCAGAGTCACCACCTTGCTTGAAGTCATTTTTAGAAATATCTTGTCACATCCTTCAATTTTGTCCGTTACATAATTTCCCATAGAAGGCGTCTCTTTTGGTCCAATGGGAGCGTATATAGAAAACACTTTTCTAAAAGCACAAACATGGCGAGTGGCTCCAGAATTAATCCACCACTCTTTAGGATTTCCTACCAGGTTGCATTCAGCAAGCATAGCACACAAGTCATTAATATCTTCGTGATTTTCAACCATGTTTGCTTGATCCTTCTTGTTGTCTTTTCTTGGAGCATGACAATATGAAGATTTATGTCTAGCTTTCCCACAGTTGTAGTAATTTCCGTTAAATCGCATCTTGCATGGGTTGCTTTTCTGTCCTGAAGCCTTCTTCCTCTTTCTATTATTTTGAGGAGCATCCTCAACAATGTTTGCTCCCATTATTGTTGAGTTTTCACGGCCTTTCTTTTCAGCAACTTTTTTATCCTCTTCGATTCTCAACTGAACAATGAGATATTCAAGCAACATCTCCTTGCGTTTTTGTTTCAAGTAGTTTTTGAAGTCCTTTCACAAAGGAGTCAGCTTCTCAATCATTGCTGGAACTTGGAATGCTTCATTGATGAGAGGACCATCAATGAAAATTTTGTTAGTAAAAATAATATAATTAATACTTTCAACATCAGTATTAATTCGACTTATACCTTCAGCAAGGTGATTGTGAATAATCACTTGCAATTCCTGGTCTTGGGTAATAATAAACTTGCTACCTACCATTTTGTAGTTCAAAAATTTAGCGGGAATGAATTTCTTTAACCCGACATCTTCAGTTTTGTATTTCCTTTCAAGAGCAATCTATAGTTCTTTTGACGTCTCCACATTACTATAGACGCTTTACAGATCATCCTTCAGTCTGCTAAGAATGTAATTCTTGCATAGAAAATCAAAATGCTTCCACAGCTCAATCACGAGAAAGCGTTCATTGTCTGGAGTTTTGTCGGGAAGAACAGGAAAATCATCCTTACTGAACTTTTGTAGACTTAAAGTCGTCAAGTAGAAGAACATCTTCTGCTACCACCGCTTGAAATCAATCCCAGAAAAACTTTAGGGTTTTTCTGCCTGTGTTGTTAGGCTTGTCGATGCATTGACAATCACCATAGGAACAGTTGGTTTCCATTGTCATTCGTCATTTCTGTAAAATAATGACACAAAGAAACATTTAATAAATGATAAAGCTTTTATATCTCCAAACAGAATAACACTGGAGTAGAAAATTACGTAGATTTTAATTTCCAATGGAGTAGAAAATTGCCACGAAGGCTTTTAATTCCAAAACAGGAGTAGAAAACCATAAAGGTTTTTTTCTCCAGAACAGTAAGTATAACACAAATACAAAAAATAATTAAGTTCCTTTGGCTTTGAAAAATAATTTTGGAGAAGATAAAATAACGTATAAATAGAAATGTAGAAGAAACAGAATTTAATCCGAGCCCACTAAATTTACAGTGTTTCCTTAAGGAACTTAATCCTTTCCTAGTACCCGAGGTTGTAGATTAGTTCCTCTCAGGATAGAACGAATTATACACTGGTGTAGCACTACTTCAATCCCCATTGTTTCAGCGAACACAATGATCAGTAGCAAATCACACTTACTATTGCTTTCTTTGTAGTTAACATAATGCAGAAGAAAGGAGGAGAATTTAGAATTTCGTATGGAAAATCTGAGAGAATGGATTACTATTTATAGCCAACATGTTGAGTACAAAAATGAAGGGGAGCAACTCTTCAGATGTCAGTTATGACTATTCACGTAAAACGGCTATAACGTAATGGCCATTTACGCAAACTAAATGGGAATTCAAAACACAGAGGAAACTTAATTTCCATTACAAAAAGACAGATAATTTGGATTTAATATTAATTTTTCGTTACAAAAACGGATATTTAATAGTATTACGTTAATATTTACTATTAACAAATAAATTTGGTCCAAAAAATTAATCAATCAATCGATCATTTGACCGAAGCCGAATCCGAAGCCGAGCGAGCGAGCGACGACGGCGGCGTGAGGCTTGCCTTCTTCTTAACTTTTAAAGAGTTAGAAGAAGAACAATTGTATATATATACCCATCAAAAGTCTTTTACTCCTCCATTATGGGACAATGTCCCTTAGTCAAAGAGGGAAGCTTAAATATTTTATTTTTGCCCCATTTCCCATTCACCCTCTTTTAAGCTAAAATAAAGTTAAAAAACCCAACAATGAGCAGTCGAGGTTGAAATGTGACAAGTCAAAGCTCAAGACGGGTTATATAGAACCAAGGCGCGAAGTTAAAATGTTGCGCTCGTGAATCCAGAACTGAGCAAGATCGTGGGAAATTTAGCGAGCCAAATAACTGAAGGCCGGAGTATTCGGGATCAGTTGGAGATCACGGCAGAAATCTCGTCACGTATCAAGGTTAAGCCGATCAATTAGAAAATCATGAAATTGGTTACCTCTTATAGAATTGTATCAAGATTAGGACTCCCCTACTATATAAAGAGAGGTTTGATCATTTTAAAAAAAAAATTTATACGCAGCAAAAAGTAATACACTGTTATTTTCAGCTCTATCATCTTGTTATTCTGTTCTTACATCAGTTGAGGCATTTCTTGGTTCGAGGGTGATCAAACTCAAAGGCCAGACTATTCAACTTATGTGGTTTGTGTTTATTCTCTTATCATCAATTTCAATATTAATCTGTTTTCTTAATTTGTATCAAGTTATATTACATATCCTTAAAAACGCATATAAATTTAATTGTTATCTGATGTAACTAAACTCTTTAAAATAAGGTCCATCCGGGAGGTCAAATACCCGGAATGGTTAGCAAACGTAGTCGTAGTCCCTAAAAAAGGGAAAAAATTGAGAATGTGTCTGGATTATAAAGATTTAAATAAGGCATTCCCAAAAGACTGTTTCCCTTGCCTAACATCGATTGCATGATCGATGGCATGGTCGGCCACAAGATCCTCAGTTTTCCCGATGCCTACTCCGAGTACAACCAAACACATAAACTCGGATGATCAAGAAAAGACCTTCTTCATGACTAAGTATGGCACATACTGCTATAACATAATGCCACTTGGATTAAAAAAATGTCGGTGCCATTTACCAATGCCTAGTAAACCGAATGTTCAAAGAACAAATAGGGAAATCCATGAAAGTTTCTATTGATGATATGTTAGTTAAGTCACTGTGAGCAGAGGACCATTTACGGCATTTGTAGGAAACCTTCAGTATATTGAAGAATTACAACATGAAGCTGAATCCAGAAAAATTTGCGCTCAAAGTCAGAATAGGTAAATTTCTTAGGTTTATGGTGTCCAACCGAGGAATCGAGTTCAACCCCGACAAGATCAAAGCTATCGAGGATATCATGGTAGTGTACAATGTGAAGGACATACAAAGGCTAACCGGGCACATTACCACCCTGGGGCGATTCATATCGAGGTCCTCCGTTCAGAGCCATTGATTTTTCTCGTTACTGAAGAAGAAAAACAACTTCACATGGACCCCAGAATGCCAACAGACCATAGGAGAACTTAAGCAATATCTATTAAGCCCACCACGTTTTCACGCGCTGAGGGCAGACGAACAACTACTTGTATTTCGCAGTATCAGAAATAGTGGTAAGTGGAGTCCTAGTTTGGTAAGAACAAGGTACACAATTTCCAATTTATTATGTTAGTTGGACCTTAGGTGAGGTCGAAACTAGATATCCTCACCTAGAAAAATTGGTGCTCGCTTTACTAAGTGACTCTAGGAAACTGAAACCATATTGTCAGTGCCATCCTATATGTATTGTAACAACTTACCCATTACAAAATATAATGCATAAACCCGAACTCTCGGGGCGATTGGCCAAATGGGCCGTAGAAATCAGCGGGTACCATATCGAATATCAACACCGGATAGAGAGTTGTCAATAAACTCAAGGACATCTTCGAGAATCTGGACCCTTTTTATGGACGGTGCCTCAAACACAAAGGGGTCCGGACTTGGCATCGTACTGAAGCCACTCACAGGAAATATAGTTAGCTAATCCATTAGAACTGTGAAATTGACTAACAACGTGGCCGGATATGAGGCCATGATTGCAGGTCTCGAACTGGCCAAAAGCTTGGCGGTGTAGGTCATCGATGTTAAGTGTGGCTCCCTCCTTGTGGTGAACCAAGTTAATGGAAAGTTCGAAGTCAGAGAAGAAAGAATGCAAATGTACCTAGATAAGTTACAGGTAACATTACATCGGTTTAAAAAGTGTACTTTGCATCATGTACCTCGAGATCAAAATAGTGAGGGCGATGCCCTTGCAAACTTAGGGTCGTCGGTCGAAGATGACGAGCTCAACTCGAGAGAAGTTGTACAACTCATGAGGTAAGTAGTAGAAGAAGGTCACGCCGAAATAAAGTCCAGAAGCTTAACCCGGGATTGGAGAAATAAATATGTATAGTATTTAAAGGCCAAGAAACTTCTCTCATATCCAAAAGAATCGAGGACCCTGAGCACAAAGGCAGCCTGATTCGGGTTGTCCGAGAACGGAACCTTGGTTAGAAGAATGTTCGATGGCCTGCTAGCAGTATGCCTAGGACCGGGAGATACCGAGTATGTTCTGAGGGAAGTTCACGAGGGCACCTATAGGAATCATTTAGGCACCAAATCATTGGTTCAAAAGGTGATCAGAGCCGGCTATTACTGGATTGACATGGAAAAAGATGCGAAGGAGTTCGTACGAAAATGTGAGAAGTGGCAAAGATGTGCTCCGATGATTCACCAACCGGGGGAACTACTGCATTTGGTCTTGTCACCATGGCTATTCATAAAGTGTGGAATGGACATCGTCGGCCCTCTTCCATGGGCACCGGGTAAGGCTCAATTTATATTATTTATGACTGACTATTTTTCTAAGTGGTTTGAAGCAGAGGCATACGGGAAAATTAGGGAGAAGGAAGTCATCGACTTTATTTGGGACCACATCATATGTCAGTTCAGGATGCCATCCGAAATTGTATGTGACAATAGGAAATAATTTATTGGCAGCAAAGTGACCAAGTTTCTCAAAGTCATAAGATCAAAAGAATCTTATCGACACCTTATCATCCTAGTTGGAATGGACAAGCCAAATCGACCAATAAAACCATAATCCAAAACCTTAAGAAAAGGTTAACTGGCGCCAAAGAAAAATGGAATGAGATCATGCCCGAAGTCCTTTGGGCATATCGCACGACCTCGAAGTCTAGTATCAGGGCTACTCCATTCTCATTGATTTATGGTTCCAAAGATCTAATACTAGTCGAAGTCGGGGAGCCAAGTATTAGATTCTAATATGCAACAAAGGAATCAAATGACGAGGCCTTGAATATGAGCATGGAGCTATTGGATGAAAGGCACGAAGCAGCCCTTGTTCAATTGGCTGATCAAAAGCAATAGATCGAGAGGTATTACAACTGAAGGGAGAACCTTCAATATTTCAATACTGGGGACTTAGTACTAACGGAGGTCACACTAAACATCTAAAATCCAAACGAAGGAATGTTGGGTCCGAATTGAGAAGGACCGTACCAAATTCTTGAGGTCAACGGGAAAGGATACTATAAACTCGGAAAGATGGATGGGGAACAACTAGCGAGCAATTGGAATTTAACTCACCTAAAACAATATTAATGCTAAGGTACGACCCCATTCATTTTATTTTATTTTTTGGACTAGCACTTGCATGTGATCGACAAGGAGCGGCATAAAGTCTTTTTCCCTTAAACCGATTTTGTCCCAAATAGGTTTTACGGCAAGGTTTTTAACGAGGCAACAGTGTATCATGCTAACTTAGAATCAAGGACCGATCACGAACTAGTGTCAAATCTGGGATTAATAGTATCCGAGTTTCCTCTACAATCAACCTCGAATACTGGGGGGGCATCACCCTTAGATGCTAATGTTAGCAAGTAAAGAAACTTCATAGCTTAAGGGTATCGATCGGTAGGATGTATTGTAAGGGTCAAAAGTTCAAATGAATCGTGCCCACATAGGTTGATTGAACCCTAATACAAAGCATGTATACATATGTTACTATCTTACATAAGAATAAAGAGAAGTCTCTTCCTTGCATTCATCTTATGTTTTAAAAGTTTCTTCCTTACATCCCTCAAAGAATTTCATACTTCCGATATCCTAAGGTAATGAGCTCAAGAGCCATTTATAATCAGGATTCAAATGATCACTCGCTCACTCGGGGACTCTCGTCCAAAAATATACTCGGGCGGCCCAAACCACTAGATGTCGGAGGAATAAGACCTATCAGGAAACCTCTAAATTTTAAAGGCCTCGGCCATATCCACTCGGACACTGTTATCTTGGGGTGCCCAAAAAACTGGGGAAAACAAGTCCATTGTGCGACTCCCGGACTCAAAGGCTACAGACATATTAACACGGCTCGGAGATGTTCGAGACCCGTAAAAAAGATAGGCCTTCAAAAAAGAAATTTTTTTCATAACCAATTCTAAAGGCTACTCTCGACAAGCTATAATCTGATTACTTACATTGGGAGAAAGTTTCCGATAACACCAAACCCCCAAGACGCCTAAAAACAAAGTGATGTAAAGGCAAGGTTTGTTTGAATTTTCAAACATAACCTAAGTTATTTTGTGCTAAGGTGTTCTGGCCTCTGTGAATACAAGTAATAAAGCAAAGAAAAAATTTGAAAGTCAAAAGGGAAAGAAATCCTTATACATATATTTATCCAATGATCTTTCTATAAAGGCCATAATGGCCCCCAATAAATAAATCTACAATGACCAAAACGGCCCTAAAAGATGCAAAAAAAAAGCAAAAAATAAAAAACTCTACAGGCCTATGTGGCCTGGTCCTCACCGTAGGCAGCATTACCCTCGGGATCTTCCCCACCATTGGACTAGCTTAAGACCTTAGAGTCATTTTCATCCTAGGGATAAACCAACATTTTAGCCTCAACTTCGAGCTTCTTGGCATTCTCGATCTCAGCCGATAGGTTGAAACCTCAAGGGCCTCCCTTAGAGATTGCCATTTAGCATGTTCGGTGATGTATTTTTCTTGAAGCTGAGCCGCCTCGGCATCGGCCATATAAACGGCCACCACTTCATCATCATTGGCCTTAACTACTTTTGCCTCCAATTTTGCTGCTTTAAGCTCCATGGCCAAACTATCTCGAACAGAGATGGCCAAATTCAGCTTGGACAGGAGCTCCTCGATCTTCTTGGCCAGCGCCAAGGACTTCTCCTTTATACCTCAGAGCTGGACTTTAGCCGAAGCCAGTCAGGCTCGGGCAGTCTCCTTTTCTGAGGCTAGGGGATCCATGTTCTTTTTCCATTCTTCGGCCTCATCCTTCACCGCATATCTCTCTTCCCGTAGCTGCCTGATTTTGTCGACCTTCTATTGGAGATGTGGGTTCGAACCATTACTTACCATGTCCGATTCATCGTCACTAACTTCAAAAATTCTTCTTACCTGTTTAGCCAGGTCGGCATGCTCTTTCCAAGCCACGTCCGACTCAGCCCGGAGGAATTTATCCTCTCCTTTTCTTTGCTTATTAAAAATTTGGTAAGCATCTCTTTTCTCAGTCAGCTCTCGGACTTCGGTCTCATACTAGGTCAGCTTCTCCCAATAGCGAAGGAACGTTTGATGGTGGAGTACCAAAGCTTACAAACACAGGAAAATGAGTTACTATCATCAACGAAATAATCTAAGTACATGCTAGAAATTATTAAAAGACGGTTACCTAATTCAATTCTTGTTGGGCTTCGTTGAACAAAAAAGGCACTTTTACCTCTTTCTCTTGTCCTGATCCTCTTCGGTCACCAAGCACCGAAGATAACTGGCCACTCCCACAAGGGCAAAGAGAGCCCTGACATCTTCCGTGATAGACATAAAATTTGACCGCTTTCGGTCAAGATTCAAATTCGGGCCTTGGAACTGATTAACTAATTTTGGGCTTGAGACAGGTCCACTCGATGGAGTCTTCTTCAGCACAGTATATCACCCAACCCGATGACATCCTCCGTAACCATAGAGTCTACACTGTCAAAAAAATTATTAAACCCCCTTTGTGGCTCTTCGTTAGATAATTCTTTCAGTGCTTGAGCATCGGCAATCATAGAATTAGAAAATAATAAAGGCGAATCGGAGAGGTATATTACTCTGGATATGCCCTTCGGGACGTCATCCGTTGTTCGGGAAAAATCAGTCAGACTCTCATTATCGGCCTCCCCATCTCAAGGCAGAGTGGCCTCATCCCCTTCTGGTTCGAGAGCTTCAGCTAAAGTTCTCTCGTCCATATCCTCAAGTCAAGACGATTCAGTTTCAACACTCGCCGGTTCGGAGGCCTCTCGTATCAAGACACCTGCCCACACGCGGGCCACCATCTTGGATATCTCTTTTTCTTCAGACTCATCCCTTAGTCGATGGACTGAGTCTAGTGGTAGAGCGCCGGTGCTTCCCTTGGGTTTGCACGCCGGCCTCCTCTTTGGTTTTTCCCTTTTCTGAGTTCGGAGAACTTGGGGCCCTTTTTCTTTTTTTTCCCATCACCCTGCCTTAGAACAGGGGACTCGAGATGAACATCCTCATCACCGGATGGACGCCTCATAGCGACATCTTTGGGGAGACCTACAAAAACAAAAGACCAATGATAACTCAATGGCATGATGAAGAAATCAAATATTATTTAATCTGAAAAAGAAAACTAACCATGGGAATGGGCCTCCGACGGGCCCTTCGACAGCTCGCACCACATGTGCTCAGAATAGGGTTTCTATGACACAAGGTCCTCGACCCACTCCTTGAGTAGAGGAACCGAATTTTGCATTCGAGCAACATTTGCACCATAAAACATTGATTGTAAGGGAGGAAAAAAATTAAAAACAATAAACAAGATCCTTCAGGCAGAGTTATACTTACGTTTCATGTTCCATTTATCTAGAAATGGCATATTCTTCACCGAGATTAAGTCCGAGGTCTTCACTTGAACGAATCAGCCCATCCAACCTCGGTCTTGATCCTCATCTATACTCGAGAACATGGACCTATTGGGCGAGTAAGTTTTATTAATCCCCCTAGATAGAGTTGGGGACTGTACAGATGCATGAGATGATCGAGGGTGAAAGGACACCTCTTGATTTTGCTTATAAAAAGCGGAGAAAAATCACTATCCTCTAGAAAAGGGGTGAATTTGACCGAGGTACCTCATACCTATTGCAGAAGGCGATAATGACCGAGTCTAAGTGACCCAACACGAAGGGGTAAGTGTTAACACTTAAAAACCCTCTAAGTTGGTAGTAATTGCTTCCTCAGGCGAAGGTACAAACGCGTGCTTATCAGCCCAGTTGCAATCTTCTTTGATCTTAGAGAGGAGATCATTGATGATCGAACAAATATATCTCGAGACCGACTCACATCGACCGGGTACTGAGGAATTTTTTTGACCTTGAAATCAGCACCAATCGAGCACCCTTCAGGAACAAACTCTTTAGGGTATAGTTCTGTCGCAGTCCTGTCGTTGGCAGTTCGTGATGAAGATTTTGAAACTGTCTTAGAAGTTTTTGTCATGTCTGTTTGAATAGATATTAAGAGGAGGAAGTTAAAAGTCACGCTTAATGTTTTGAAGTGAAAAAAAGCAAAAATTCTTGCAAAGGTCTCAAAAAAGCTGATGCGAGTGCTAGAGAATTCAAAGGTCTTTTAGAACAAGATTAGAGGAGGCTCAAATGTAAAGTTTGAATGAACGGAAGTTTGGATATTTATAGCTTGATAACAACGACTCAAAACCCATAATGACTGACCAACAACTGACATATATTTAATGCCTTGGAAACTGGATCGACGAGACGTTTCCAGTTACCTTTTGTCGCTTATGTCATGGTTTATTGAATCAAGTCTCGAAAGTTGATATCGTTTCTTGTCATCTTTACTCCGAAAAACAAGATGACTATCTGTAAATATTCAAAACTGGGTTCATCCATTGTATGACCAACCGAGGTTGAAAGTGACATGTCAACGCTCGAGCTGGGGTTATATCGAACCAAGGTGCAAACTTAAATCACTGAGCTCGTGACTCCAGGACCAAATAAGATCCAAGGAACTTTGTCGATCCAAATAATGGAAGGTTGAAATATCTAGGATCGGTTGGAGATCATGGCAAAAATCTCAGCACGTATCAAGGAGAGGCCAATCAATTAGCAGATAATGAGATTGATTACCTTTTATAGAATTGGATAAAGACTAGGATTCCCCTGCTATTTAATGAGAGGTTTGATCATTTGTAAAACACATTGTAATACGCAGCAAAAAGCAATACATTATTATTTCCAGCTCTTATCATCTTGTTATTTTGTTCTTACATCAATTGAGGTATTTCTTGGAGGGTGATCAAACTCAAAGGCCAAGGCTGTTCAATTTGTGTGATTTGCGTTTATTCTCTTATAATCAATTTCAATATTATTTTTTTTTCTTAGTTTGTATCAAGTTATATGACTTATCCTTAAAATCGCATATAAATTCATTGTTATCCGATTTTAAGGGTAAACACGTAGTGAAAAAGAAAATTGCAAGACGAATTTCAGTTTAACCTAAAAACTTTAAATGAAATCAACAAATGAATGAAACATGAAAATATTATTTTCTATTCAGAAGAAATACCAGTGAAATTCTATCATAACGATGGTATGACTATACAAAGAAGGATCTTTCTGAAATGTAGAAATGAAAGTTGGACAAGATCCACCATACCTAATTAGACAACATTCACATTTTCTTCTCAAAGTGTAATTTTTGAGATTTTAGGTGGAACATTTAATGTGCGAGCAATATGGCATAAACATTAACATTACATAAGTTAAGAATAGAAATGGATCTAGCTCTAGCATTATATAAAGAAAATAGATTTTTGACCTAACTTGACTGTTAACCTCAAAATTAACTCATAACATAAGAAGTGTTTGTATACTGTCAAATCGGACTTGCTCTTTTTAGTATGATTCGTCGAGACCAGGGCGTGACAGGCCAAGGTTCGACCTCATATCATACTGGATTGTGACATGAAGTTAGACGGCCCAGCTCGTGACTCAGGGGCCGATCTAGATCGATATCAGCCAAGACCGAGACCGAGCGAGAAGAGATCGAGCAAGATCGAGGGAAGATGTCTAACCAGATAATGGAAAACCAAGATATTCACGATTAGGTGAGGATCATGATGTAAATCTCTACACATATCAAGGAGAGGTCAATTTATCAGTTAATCATGGGATTTCTTACTGTATTTAGGATTGTACTAGGAGTAGGATTCCCCTACTATATAAAGAGGAGCTAATCATTAGTATTAATCATCATATTCACATTACAAAAGTTATATATTCACTTTCTCTTAAGCACTCAATATTCTAGTTATTGTGTTCACGTTTCCTAGCTAAATATTCACTTAATTTGAGGGAAGTCTAGCTCACGGATCAAAGATATATATTTTATTTGGTTTGCTTCAGTTATATTTGCTGTTAATTCCAATTTAAATTTATGTTTTCTCTCAATTTGTGCTTAGTAAATTATATGAACTTAAAACCATAGTATAAATTTAATTGTTATTCGTTTTTAGGTTAAACAGTTTGGTACCCACCGTGGGACCAAGGATAATAGTGATTGCCTAGTACAAATTTTCGTAACACGCACTATTTTACACTTGTTCTTTGAAGTGACTTTGATTACAGGATTAAAAATGTCAAAGTCTCAGTCAGTACCTTAACATATTGATAATGATCTTAGCCACCATGGCGAGAACGAAGACATTGCACCGGGAAATGTTGTGCCCCATGCTGGTCTTGATGAAATTCCGAGTGAAGATCCGATTGACATTAGTTTGCATGTAGCCATCAATGGAAATCCAGCCTTCGATCTAGAAAGCAGCATTTGTGGGGGTACCCGATCAGCTACTCAGAATGCACATGGCAATGAAGATGGCAGAATCAGCCTGTTGTTAATCTTCGAAATGTTGCAGGCCCAAATATGCATGAATAGCATGTCGCGCACCCTTTTGCTAAGGCGAAATCGGGTTTATGACATTTGGGAGGACAACTCGTTCCCTTTTGAGAATTGGGTTTTGAATTAAAGAGTCTCCACCTAATGATTAAAGTGCATTAGGACACTAAGAAGGGTTTGAGTTGAAGAACCAGAGTTTGGGTAAGGGCTTGAAATTGTCTCGGGGGGAAGGTGTTAGACACCCCCAAGATCCACTAGTGTGGTTCTCGGCCATGTTATATTGTGACTTCAAGCAAACAAATAAGGGTTCGAATAGAGGGAGTTTTCACGTAATATTGCAAATAAATTGAAATTTGAGGAGAAGTAAAGAGGGTAGAAATTTTAAGGAAAAGATTTAAACAACAAATGAAAACAAGTAAGAGGGAAGGGGGTCCTAGGTTTGTAATAAATATGGATCATATCAATGCAATACCCGGCAATCACTCCTCAGAAAAGGGGTTGCACATGGTATTAGCGCACCGATCATGTCCATATCTACCCTTCCCACCCATTAAGGTATTCAAATGCGGAATAGTATCGTTACTTATTGCATTCTATTACCCGTCCCAATTCTATCAGTCCCGGAGGCAATTGGGACTACTAATCCTAAAAGGGGGAGGGAGTTGGGGGCTTTTTTTTATAGTTTAAAAGGATAAAAGTCGAGGGCGACAAACAAAACACATAATGTAGTTAGGGGAAACACATAGGAGATTAAAGGCTCAAACAGGCCTCCTCACTTAAAGAAGAAAATTATCTAGCATGACTTCTAATACTGGTTATAGTCTGAATTAAATTTAAAGCATTAGGACAGGTTGCTTATCACATATTTCTCAGATAGAAGTCTGAATTAGGCCTTGTCTGGTTGTAGTTTATCAGCACAGTTGATTAATTACCTACTGGTTTTCCTAGATGAGGCCTATAAGCATGATATCTAACAATGCAGAAGGTGTACTGATTTTAAAGAAAGGTTACTGGTTTTATACACAAAAGTTCTGCAGATTTTTAAAACGACCTTGCTACTGATTTTAAACTCATAGATGAAATAGACGAAGCTGATTCAACTGATTACATCCTATAAGCATGATTTCTAAGCATTGTTAGTTTTAAGACAATTACATAAGTGCAGGAGTCCTATAGGCATGGTATCTAGAATGAAGTTTATTATTAAACCTATGATTGTTTTCCTAATGACAGACGCATATGCAGAGGTACAGAAACAAAAATATAATCATGATTTCAATATGCAGAAACTTATAGGCATAGTTTCTAATGTAGTAATGAAACAATCTTATAGGGAGGATTTCTACATGTAATGAATAACTTATAGGCAGCATTTCTAAATGCGTAAGCGCAGAAACTTATACATGATTTCTATATGCAGAAACTTATAGGCAGGAGTTATATATGTTATGCATAAATGCAGAATTTGTAAATAGTAATCCCTATGAACATGCTGTCTACCTATATGCATACGTAAATGACCCTCCCATTTTCACTAGAACCCCATAGTTATTACAAATTATTATAGACTCGAATGAATCAAGAAAGATAAAAAAACTACATCAAAAATTCAAGCTACAACAAAATAGCCTAATTCAGACTTAAGGTCTAACAATATGAGATAAACCAACTTCCACGATCACTTTTCCAAGACCTTTCTCTTATTTGGGATGTGTCGTTCCCTAAGAACCTCAAAGGGGCTCCGGGTAGTGCTTGTACCCCAAATACATTGCAGAAGGAGATTATAGTGCAGTGTGGAATGGCCAACCCTCAAATGTCCAAGTTCAAAGGGAAATCAAGGTCCCAAAGCAAGGCTCATAGAAAGGGGGCACAGAACTTAGAGTCTAAGAGTAAGTGTAAGTGCATAGGGGGAATTAAGGAATCTAGGCCAGGCTAGTTGTTATGCCCAGCAATCAGGAATGCTGGCACACCCCTGACCAGCCTGTTAGCCAAATCTTAGGAGTTAGGATCCATTGAAGATCAAGTTCAGACCTGAGCAGTAATTTGGATACTGCCAGGCCAAAAACTTTAACCCAGACACATAGAGGGGAATAGGGGGTAGGGATTCACAATAGAAACAAATTCAAGGAAAGAACTTACATAGTTTAACCACTGAATATGAACCGCAAAGTAAACAAGAATGCTGAAACTATAAAGTAAACACATAGGGGTGAGGTAGAAAAATTAAATCAGACATACCAGTTTCAGGGAAAATAGGTAAAAACATTAGTGTTGAAAAGCCAATTTGTAAGCAAGAAGTTCCAAAAGATCTTAGAAAAGCAGAGTGCTAAGAGAGTATTGAACTCAAATCAGTATTGTAAGTGTGTAAGTTGAAAGTAAAAGTTCGAGGTATTAAACTCGAAGTCTTTTTTTTTCAAAAGTGCAGAAGGGTAGTCCCTTTTATAGTGCAGAGAAGCAATTAAGAAAGGCAAGAAAATAGTTTGCCATCAATCACATAGAATTTTCCTTCAGTTAAGGGATTTAATTTCAAACATGCAGAAGATATTTAAGGAAAGAATTTGATTAGAACTTTCACCAAAGTAATACAAGAAGGGGTAAATACACAGGAGTTATTTAAGGCAAAAGTCCAATGGTACATGGTTTATGAAAAATAAGGAAAGGGAATCAATCAAATAGCTAGGGAAATCAAACTTACAAGCTTTTACTCGAATGAACCAAATTAGGAAAGAGGTAAAGAAAGGTTTAATTTAAAGGCAATCAGTAACAATCAATTAGCCTCATTAAAGGACTTCAGAATCAATCAATTAGTTGGTAAAGCATTTTTTTGAAAGAAGAGTTCTTATATATATAACGCACACATGTATGTGAATCAAAAAAGGATTGTCAAGTTACTTAGAAGAGAGTTTAATCAAAGATAGGTTCAGAATAGTGAGCAAAAAGGGTACAAGTCCAATTTGTAGACTCACAATGAATCTGAGAGTCCATGGTCCCAAAGTGGAACCCTAATTCAAACACTAAAATCAAAATCGCCAAAGGAAACCCTAAATTTGGGGTTTCAGGATGAATCAGACAGTAGATATGAGAAGACAAGTCACTCGATAGAGGTTCAGAAGTCTTTTCCAAAGACTTATGATAAATAAACAAACACGATACATAGCTAAGAGCATGGAAAACACGTTTTGAGAAAAAACCCAGAACTTAAACAAGTTTAGAAGAGAAAGTGATACAAACTTAGGCAAAAATAGATGAATCATGCTTAGTAAGAACACAAACATAGTCCAGTAAAGCAAACAACATCAAAGAACTCACAGTAAACACATATAGTAGAGGAGTAAGGAAAACATAATACGGATTAACATACGAGTACATGAGTAACATGTATAGTAGAAAAAGAAAGTAGAATAATAGTACATGCGTAGTAAGAGAATTCATACGAGCATAACATAGACAAACACACATAGTGAAAGAACAAAAAGAATCAGAAAGATGCCTTTGAAAATCCTTTCAGAAACCCTAAATCAAAATTAAATCATTTTAAAAAGAGAATTTAGGGAAAACCTTTAAAAAGTTCAATAGAACACAGACATTCTCTAGATCTAAGAAAAAATAAGCAAGTAACGAACCTCGGACACCTTAGGGTTTCAGAGAAAACCCTAGAAATGAGAAAAGTCTTGAGGAAAGTCTGATCTTGAGTCGAAAAGGCTCATAGTGCTTGAATATGCCGGGGTGATGGCCGGAGAAGCCATAGATCTATAGGTATGAGAAGATCTGAAGGAGAACCTTTGAGGTTAGGTCTCGAAGCTTCGAACAATCATGGTTTACTAACGGAGGGGAGTGAGTACCAACCATCCATGGCCTGAGAAGCCATGGATTCCGGTGGAGTGGTGGTTGAAGAGGGGTAGAAGGAGGCTATGATTTCGGAGTGTTTGAGAGATGAGAGGTTTCAAAGGCGGTTGAGAGATGGAAAATGAGGGATTAGGGTAGTCGCTTGGAGTTAAAAAGGTAAGGGTGGTTTATGGCCGTTGATCAAAATGATCAACGACCTGGATTAATAGTAGGAACCGGGCGGGCATTTGGAATTGGGTCATGGGTTGGATCCAAATGGAATTGGGCTGATTTAATTGAGTCAAATTAAGGGCTACAATCAAAATGTAATGGGGCTGTTATTGAAATAAAAATGGAGCTAAATATTAAATAGCTAATTTTCCCTTTTTATTTTATAAAAATAGAGAAAATAATTTTAAAAGCAAATTAAAAGTACGAAAAAAATTAATAGTATATAAGTATTAATTTAAAATACTGGACCCAATTTCACAATTATAAAATACTATTAATCTTAAAGTAGGCTACAATTACAATTATATGCAATTTAGTCTTTTAAATACAAAATAAATTTGTAAAAATATACAAAAATCACCTTAGCTATATTTTGGTGTAAATATGAGAATAAAATAGGTCATTCACCAAAATTATAATCTTTGGGAAAAATTATTGGATTTTATACTGCTAAAATAGAAAATAAATTGATTTTGAAAATCTTTAAAAATTCTGTAAAATACCAAAACATTTGGGCATGCTTATATATGCATGTATATGCTATTTTGAAAGTATTTTGTATATGAAAATACATAGAGAAAAATTGGGCATCAACAGTTGCCCCTCTTCACCCGGAAAGGATGAAAGAGTTGTCGGGTAAAGATATGATGGCCAATTTGACCTGCACATGACAATTTGAAGAATTTTGACCGAGCTCAGGTTCCTGAGCTGCCTACATATCCCTGGTCTTGCAGGAATTAGGTCATATGTAGTTCGGGATCCGTCGATGGTAGCCCTATGCAATGCGAGAAAATGCAGATGGATGTAGAGCTTAACCTCGGAAGATAGAATGGTAGAGAATGCAGATGGAGACGGTGCTTAGTCTTGGAAGGAAGAAAGGTAGTCATATGCAATACAAGAGGAAAGGCAGAAAGGTAGCCTTATGCAATGCAAGAGAATGCAGATGGAGACAGTGCTTAGTCTCGAAAGGCAGAATGGTAGCCTTATGCAATGCAGAAGAGTAAAAGACGAATAGTAGTAAAATCTCTTAGCTGATAGCTTTATAGTTGATAGCTGATTGAAATATTGTGGATGCTAGAGGATATCGTGTGTGGATAGTGTTGATACCCAATTTTTTTCTATATAATTTTTATATACAAAACACTCTCAAAATAACATATATATGCATATATAAGCATCTAAGCCTTTTGGCATTTTTCCTAATTTCTAAAGAATTTAAAATTAATTTATTATCCATTTTAGCAGTACAAAAATCAATAATTATTTCCAAAATCATCAATTTTGGTGAATAATTTATTTCATTCCCATATTTATACCAAAATATAGTTAAGGTAATTTTTGTACATTTTTTATAAATTTTTTTGGTATTTAAAAGATTAAATTGCATATAATTGCAATTTAAGCCTACTTTAAGATTAATAGCATTTTATAATTGTGAAATTAGTCCCAATATTTTTAAATTTATATTTAAATGCTATTAATTGGATCAGTACTTTTAATTTTCTTTAAAATTATTTTTTTACTATTTTATAAAATAAAAAGGGTAAAACTGGCTATTTAAATATTAGCCCCATTTGCATTTCAATTATAGCCAAATTGATCCCCTCTAATTGACCCAATTTTAAGCCTAATTCCGGACCAGCCCAATCCCACTTAACCCAACTCTTAACCCGCTTAAACGACCCAACCCGTTCCCCACCTACCCGTCTAAATTTGGACCGTTGATCACTCTAGATCAACGGCCAGGATTCACCCTTCCATAATTAAACCTAACAACCTACCCTAATTCCCTCATTCTCATTGGATCCTCCGCCGTGAAATCCCAAAACACTCTCAAATCCTCTCAACGACTCTCCCAAACAATAGCCTTGTCCCACCTTCCTTCACCGGATTTTCACAGGAATCCATGGCTTTCTAGGCTATGGATGGTATCTACCCACCCTCTCTACCATTAGACCTTGGTTGTTCAAGGTCTGGAAAGCTGACTTTGATGGTTCTCCCTCCGATCTTCTCCGATCTTTAATTCCATGGCTTCTCCGACCATGCTCCGGCAAATTTGAGGCTTAGGAGCTTGTTCCTTGAGCTCCCCGACTCAAGATCAAACCTGTTCCCAAGCCTTTCTTATTCCTAGGTTTTCTCCAAAACCCTAAGCCATTCGAGGTTCTTCCTTTGTTTGTTTGCCTAGATCTATGTTGTATCTGTGCGCTACTTGACGTTTGAAATGTTTTCCACAAGTTTTCTTTTCAAAATTTTTTGTGTTCTAATTTAGGGTTTCTGAAAGGTTTTCAAAAGCATCTTTCTGACTCTGTTGTTCTTTCTTTATGTGTGTTTGTCTGACTTTTTTAATACGTATGTACTGTTCTTCTATTTTGCTTTTTTACTCTACATGTTGTTCCTTTGCTCAGATGTTAATCCGTGTTGTTTTCCTTATTCATTGCTATATGTGTTTACGGTCGAGTTCTTTGATTTTTGTTTACTTTACTGAACGCTATTTGTGTTCTTACTAAGCACATTTCATCTACTTTTGTTTAAGCTCGTATTGTCTCTTTCTTCTGAACCTGTGTAAATTTCGAGTTTTCTCACACATGTTCTCATGACCTTGAATTAGTTTTCTTTATATCATGTATATTTGTTTCTCATAAGTCTTTGGAAAACACTTCTGAGTCTCTCTCAAGTGGCTTGATTTCTCACCTCTATGTCTGACTCACTTTTAAACCCTAGGATTTGGGGGTTTCTTGGCAATTTTGATTGGTGTGCGAGTTAGGGTTCTATTTTGGGACCCTGGACTCCCAGACTCGTTTTGAGTCTGCAAACTAAACTTATACAACTTTTGTTTTTTATTCTGGACCTTTCTTTTATTAACTTCTCTTCCAAATAACTTGACAATCCCTTCTTGATTCACTTATGTGTGTGCTTTATATATGAAAAATTCCTCTTTCAAAAGGTTTACCAACTAATTGATTGATTCTGAAATCCTTTTAATAAGGCTGATAGATTGTCACTGATTTTTCTTTGATTGAACTTCCTTTACCTTTCCTGACTTGGTTCATTCTAATTGAACTTGTAATATTGGTTTCACTGGTTGTTTGGTTGATTCCCTTGCCATATTTAGCACAAACCGTGTACCATTGATTGTTTTCCTTAAATAACTCCTATGCATTTACCCTCTTTATGCTACTTTGAAAAGGTTTCAATTGAAACGCCTTTCCTTAACTGGCTTTTACCCGTTGAAATTAGAATCCCTTAACCAAAGGGAGATTGATTTCAATTTTATTTAATTGCCTTTCTTTTTTCTGCACTATAAAAGGGACTGTCCTTCAGCACTTTTAAGAGGACTTACACTACACCAACACACGACCACTCCTTAACTTCCAATTCAATACTTACATACTTGCAATACTACTTAGAATTCAATACTCTTCTAACACTCTGCTTTGCTTGAAATCTTTGGGAACTACTTACTTGCAACTTGGCCTTTTCGAGATTATTGCTTTTACTTGTTTCCCTTCAGACTGGTATGTTCTGATTCAATTTTCTGCCTCACCCCCTATGTGTTTACTTTATAGCTTTAGAACTCTTGTTTACTTTGCTGTTCATGTTCAGTGATTAAACTATGTATGTTTTTTCCTTGCACCTGTTTCTATTGTGAATCCCTATCCTCTATTCCCAGTATGTGTTTGAGTTAAGGTTCCTGGCATGGCAGTATCCAAATTACTGCACAGGTCAGAACATGGTCCTCAATAAATCCTAACTCCTATGTTTGGCTAACAGGCTGGTCAGGGGTGTGCCAACACTCTTAATTGTTGGGCATGACCACCAGCCTGCTATGGCCTTCCCTAATTCACTCTCTATACACCTACACTTACTCTTAGACTCTAAGTTCTACTCCCCCCCCCCCTTCCTATGAGCCTAGCCTTGGGACCTTGAGTTCCCTCTGAACTTGGACATTGGAGGGTCGGCCCTTCCACACTGCACTATAATTCTTTAATATGTTTGGGATGTAAGCATTGCCTGGAGCCCTTCGAGACTCTTGGGAACTTTGACACATCCAAAATAAGAGAAAGGCTTCGAAAACCTGATCTTTGGAAGTTGGTTTATTTCATGTTCAGACTAGGAGTCTGAATTAGGCTCTCCTTGGTTGGAATTTTAATTTCTGATGTAATTTTTATTTACTTTTTTCTGGATTCATTCAAGTTTTAATAATTTGTAATAACTATGGGGTGTATAGAAAAAAATGGGGTAGGGTCTCTCATGTTATGCATATGGGGTAGATAACATGTTTTAGGCCTTTATTTTCTGCAATCACAACATTTCTCGCTTATGTTATTGCATATAGAGATTCTGCCTACCAGTCATTTCATTATTGCATATAGAGATCCTGTCTATAGGTTTTCATATAGCAATCATGTCTATAGTTTGTCATTAGTGCATATAAAGATCCTACCTATAAGTCACTTCATTATTGCATATAGAGATCCTGCCTATAGGTTTTCATATAGCAATCCTGCCTATAGTTTATTTTGTTACTGCATATAGAAATCCATGCCTATAAGTTTTCTACACTTCTACATATATACGTCTAT
>MU682317.1:49426-63024 GCA_026770625.1 Nicotiana glauca
AGATCCTACCTATAAGTCACTTCATTATTGCATATAGAGATCCTGCCTATAGGTTTTCATATAGCAATCCTGCCTATAGTTTATTTTGTTACTGCATATAGAAATCCATGCCTATAAGTTTTCTACACTTCTACATATATACGTCTATCATTAGGCAAATAATCATAGGTTTAATGATAATCAACTTCATTTAGATATCATGCCAATAGGACTCCTGCACTTACGTAATTACCTTAAAACCAACAACGCTTAGAAATCATTCCTGTAGGATGTAATCAATTGAACCAGTTTCATCTATTTCATCTATGAGTTTAAAATCAATAGCAAGATCGTGTAAAATCTGCAGAGCTTTTGTTTATAAAACCAGTAGCCTTTCTTTAAAATCAGTACACCTCTTGCATTGTTAGATATCATGCTTATAGGCCTCATCTAGGTAAAGCTTTAGGTAACTAATTAACTATACCAGTCTTTAATAACTACAACCAGCAGGCAGGTCTAATTCGGACTTCTTATCTGAAAATATGTGATAAATCAACCACCCCTTTAACGTTAAGTAAAGACCTAACCAGTACCTGTAAGTCATGCTAAATAATTTGTTGCTTTAAATGAGGAGGCCTATTTGAGCCTTTAAACTGCTATGTGTCCCCTTTTACTGCTTTATGTGTTTTGTTTGTCACTCTAGATTTTTGCCCTTTTTAAAACTCTAAAAAGCCAATCTCCCTTCCTTTAGGATTAGTAGCCCCAACTTCCTCCGGGACTGATAGGATTGGGGCGGTTAATAGCATGCAATAAGTAACGAGACCATTTAGCGATTTAATACCTTAACGGGGTGGATAAGGGTAGACATGGATATGATGACCACACGATAACACCACGTGTATAAATGATTACGGGTGTTGCGTGGGTGATCCATATTACTTATAAGCCTAGGACCCCCTCCCTCTTTATGTGCTTACGTTTTTTTTTAGAATTTTCTTTAAAACTGTCAGTTTCAGCTCTTTTATACCTTGTATTTTGCTTTAATCATTCAAAACCTCTTTAAATTTCCAGCACTGTTTTCTCTTCCAAATTTCCACACATTTCATCTCTCTGTTTGATTATTTGCATCAGTTATTTGACCCCCTATTTTCTGTACTTATACATCCTTTAAACAAATTATGAAATCGCATATTTCTAAACTTCAACACACTTTTAACTTTTATATATTCCCCTAGTTGTAATCGTTTTGTGGAAATTGTGTTGTATGTTTATTTGTTGATTATATTTAAAGTCATAATTGTAGCATGGCCGGGAACCACATTAGTGGATCTTGGGGGGTGCCTAACACCTTCTCCTCGAGATAATTTCTAGCCCTTACCCATTCTCTGGTTCTTCTTCTCTTTTGAATTCCTTAGTGTCCTAATGTACTTAATCATTAGGTAGCGACTCTTCAATTGCAAACCCAATTCCCAAAAGGAAATGAGTTGTCCTCCCAAATGTCATAAACCCGATTTCACCTTTATGAAAAGGGTGCATCGACAGCATGGCGACTCTGCTGGGGATATTCTTTAGGCTTTTACCATTTCATGCTACTTGTGACTTTATTGCATCTTATTGCCTTTATTTAATGTCTTTATATCTTTTCTACTACAAAACTGACTTGGCTCTTTGTTTTCTTTTCTTTAATGCTTTCTTTTACCGCTTTCCTTCAATACTGTTGTAATTATGAGCAATTATTGTAACCATTACTTTATGAACGTGCAAACACGTGACAAATTGTTTCATTCTTGTAATTGCATATTCAATATCATATTCCACTCATGCCAAACAAAATACCATAGCAACGCTTATAATGAGTGGTTGCGCCCTTCCGATATTATCACCCCCTAAATTTGGCAAAGGCGTATTTGCGGTAAAACCAGTTGATCAGCGGTGCACTCGACGGTTCCGTGCCTTTCCCTCTTGAGTTGTCTGCTTAAGGGTACCGATCTAACACCCCATAGAAACCTTAATCTATTCAATTATGCATGCATCACTGTCAAACCTAGCTGAGTCAGTTACGTCGTCCGCATAATGACTCATTTAGATAACCTTGTCCAAAGTCCATTGGGTTTCCTTGGAACCCAAACGGACATTGCCACGTCTGTGCATTTATTTGGAGAACTAAATGCTGTTTATGCCAAATATTGATATTTAAATAGTCGAGTCTGGCGGGGGTAAGGGTCTAACACTTTGGTTTGCAGAAAATGAGGCACGAAGTCCCTAGATTCAGCATGGTAACCAACATCCACCCAAGGTTGCTAAGCTGGTGGGAAGACCTTCACTCTAGTGATCAGACCCTCCTCCGCAAATACATGGGAAATTTGCCTTCTCTTCTAGAAATTCAACCCGACAACAAAATCATAGAGGCTACAACTCTATTCTGGGATGGCGATAGGTCGGTGTTCCACTTCGGGGACCTTGAAATGACTCCACTGCTGGAGGAAATAGGAGGTCTATCTGGTATCCCCTGGGAAACTCTGGGTTTGCTTATTCCAGAAAATCGCAAGGGTAGGGGTTTTCTCAAAATGATGGGACTAAAGAGGAACACATACCTAACCTGCTTGAAGGATTCCTACATTCCTTTCGACTATCTGTACGAAAGATACTGCCATAACAAGTTTTACCGCAGTTACCCAGATGAATTCTCCCTCACATCATTGGGGCATATCCACAGAAGAGTCTTTGTCTTTACGTTTTGCTTTTTGGGGATGATAGTATTTTCTATAAAGAAGTCTAGGACCCATACCAGACTGGCCATGATCACCAAGACTTTAATGGAAGGAATTGGCGGGCAGCCTTTTAGCATAATGCCGATGATCATTGTAGAGATATACCGAGCACTAGAAAATTGTCAACGAGAGGACAAACACTTTGAGGGTTGTAACTTACTACTCCAACTCTGGCTCAAGGAGCACCTCCAAAGGGATGAATATCAGCAAGAGATTCTGTGCAGAGACTGGGATGATCATATCGCCTTCTATCAGTCAAGGCGAGTGAACTATATGCCTAACATGTTTGCCCAACCAGGAGATGCTAAAGGGTGGGTAGAGTTGTTCGAAAATCTAAAAGAGGACCAAGTGCAATGGATGTTCGAATGGTTCTCTACTGAAGAGTTCATTGTCCGATCTCGGGATGCACCATTTCTTATACTCATCGGTCTGAGAGGAACTTATCCTTATGTCCCTCCCCGAGTCATGAGGCAGGCAGGAAGAAAGCAGGTTATACCAATGGTCGACAAAATGAGTCACTTCAGGGCCGACTTTCAAGATGACGATAGTCCATACAAGTGTCAATCCCAACATATGTGGCACTGCAAAATCATCCTGGGAAAGGATTCTATAGAACCAGACAGGTAGCATGATGGTTATACTCCATACTATCCAAGTTGGTTGGAAGACAATCATAATGGGTTAGGACAACCCGAGTATGTTCAAGGTCACAAGGTCATCGACAAAAAGGCTGAAGTACAGGTTAAGTACAATCAATTGCGCAAGAGGATTCGAGAATGCGAAAGTGAGCACCAGGAAATTCAAGAAGCCCATCAAAAGCTGATTGAAGAATAGAAAGATATGGCTGTCAGCACCAACAAGCGACTGGGTATTTGGAGCGGGATTTACTGGAACTGGAAAGGAAGTTCATCCAGAGGATTGAAAACTGCCAAAATGCTGAAGGAAACGATGGAGGACACTTGGCTAGAGCCTACTTGCTGCTAGGACTACGTGAGCTGGTGAAGCTGTTCGATGGAGCTAAAGATGCCGAGTTTGAGGAAGGTCCTTGTGGGACCAAATAGTTAGGAGTCTTTTCTTTGCTTTAAATGTAATAAGGCCAATGGCAATTAGTGACATTTTATTTTTTTTGCTATTCTAGTGTCATTTTGGAATTCATCTTATTTTTATCAATAAAATGAGGCATTTAGCATTATAAGTTCTCCAAATTAACTTGTCGCTAGGCCTACCTCGGCCACAATGAGGCTCCCAAATTAGGACCCGATTTATATTCTTGCACTGTGTGTTTAAATATTGTAACATTTTCTTCTCATGATCTACACTAACTTGTTACCTTTTTGTTTTATTCCCCTTCCCTAAAGGTTAGTTCGTGCACTCTGGCATCGTCATCATATTCCACAAGATCCAAGGGTCCTCTGCCTCCTCCTCCTCCGAGTCCTATCAGAAAACAAGAACAAGGGAAAAATGGAAGACATCGGAAAGGAGAGCTTAATTGAAAGGGTAGAGACTCCTCAGGGTATTCAAGTTTCCAAGGAAAGAACCTCCCAGCTCGAACAGAAATTATTGAAATTTCAAGAAGAACTAGACCAAGTTCGGAACTTGGCAAGCTTGTGATTTTCCCTCACTACCCCAAATATTAACTTCCCCAACACTCAAAATCTCATACCTCCTCAAAACATCCCGAAACCACAAAACCAATCCATTCCCCATCACCACTACAACACATGCCACACTTCAAGCAACACCCTACTGCTTATCCCTGAACTACTAAACTCCACAAATGATCACCACCACAACACCCCTATCAATGTGGAAACCATACCATACCCCATTCGGCCCGCCTCGAGCATACCTGAGTCTGATGATAAAGACTCTCTTATTAAGAATCTGGCTGCAGAACTCAAGAAGCTGACTAGCCGAGTTCAAGGTGTTGAAGGAAGCAAGGGGATCGACGGACTGAATTACGAAGACCTTTACATTCAACTAAATGTCGAACTGCCCGAGGGGTAAAAACCTCCCAAGTTCAAGATGTTCGATGGCACCGAAGATCCCATAGTTCATTTAAGGACATACTGCGACAAACTGGTCGGAGTAGGAAAGGATGAAAAGGTTCGCATGAAACTCTTTATGAGGAGTCTGAAAGGGGATGCTCTATCTTGGTAAATTAGCCAAGACCTGAAGAAGTGGCCGAATTGGGTAAGTGTGGCATCCGATTTCATGGACAGGTTCAAATTCAACACGGAGAATGCGCTAGATGTGTTCTACATCTAGAACTTGAAAAAGAAACCCACGGAGACATTCTGTGAGTATGCTACTCGTTGGAGATCAGAAGCCGCTAAGGTCAGGTCGGATTTAGAAGAAGAACAAATGAACAGGTTTTTTGTCTGGGCTCAAGACCCACAGTACTACGAAAGGTTGATGTTGATTGAAGGCCAAAATTTTTTTGACATAATCAATCTAGGGGAGAGGATCGAGGAAGGTATCAAAAGTGGTATGGTCACTAACTTTGAAGCATTACAGGCTACCAACAAGGCTCTACAGTTTGGTGGCACATCCAAGAAAAGGGATGTGGGTGCCGTGATAGTTGCACAGAGAACAAAATCCCCAATAAAATACCAAACCTACCCAATACCCCCTCCTACATATCAACCTACCTCAAATTACCAAGCACATTTGCCCTCTTACCAAGCTCCACCACCTACTTACCAATAATCTCCAACTCCCGCATATCGGGCTATTTCACCCAGATACTCACAACCCGCACACGTCTACCAAGCCTACAATACCCAACAAGCCCACTATCAATCACCTCGCCAAAATTTCCATAGACCCCGACCAAACTTCGACCGCGGATTTCCCAAATAATATACCCCCATTGCCAAACCAATCAACCAACTATATGAAAGGCTTAAAGCTGCTGGTTATGTCACCCTTATCCTTGCCATAACCCTAGAAAATCCTTCCCAATGGATCAACCCAAACACAACTTATGCATACCATTCCGGCATGAAAGGGCATACTATTGATGAATGTCGCTCTCTGAAGGATAAGATTCAGGCTTTGATTGACAACATGATTATTGTGTAAAGGAGCCTGCTCCAAATGTCCAAAACAACCCTCTACCAGACCACAAGGGTGGAGGTGTTCACATGATTGAGATAGAATATGATTGGGACCCCAAAGGATCAATTGGATTAATCACTGAAGGCGAAAAGCCAAAGAAACCGACAGTCACACTTAATCCGGTTGTAGTCCAGATCCAACCTTCTGGAGAAGCTGAAGTGAACATGTCCGTACCACTCGAGTTCAAAGCACCTTCCTCTGCAAAGACACCAGGACCAATTGAGGTCAAGTTTGGGTCCCCAAAAGCACCTACGCCATTTGAAGTTGTTGTGTTACCTTCCAAAGCAAGGGTACCTATCCCAGTGGCAATGTCATCCATAGAACCATTCCATACGAAGGCCACCCCTTGGGATTACACAGCCAAGGCAAGGAGAAAAGGAAAAGCCAAAACCAGAGAAGCAGTTGCGGCGCAGGGCATGACAAGAACTGGCAAAGTTTATACTTCGGAACATTTAGCTGAATCAAGTAAGTAGGCCTATGGACGGCCTACCGAAACTTGGCCCGATGATCTCTGGAGGAAGATACAAGCAAATGAGTACTCAGTCATTGATCAACTAAATAAAACATCGGCACAAATCTCCATCCAAGCTCTGCTGCAAAGCTCCGATGCACATAAGAATGCCTTGTTAAAGATACTGAGTGAGGCATATGTACCCAGTAACATAACTGGAGGAGAAATGGCGAAAATGGTAGGGCAAGTATTGGAAAGTCACAAAATCACTTTCCACAAAGATGAGCTACCACCGGAAGGGCTAAGCCACAACAAAGAATTGCACATCACTGTGCAGTACGAGGATTATTTCATAACCAGAATTCTGATTGATAGAGGGTCCAGTCTCAACATTTGTCCCTTGGTGACTCTCAATGTCAAAGCTTTCGACGGTTCCCAAAGGTCCACTATTGGGGAATCGGTTTATGTATGCAAATGGGACCTACTTGGTTCTATGTTGATTTTCTAGTAATAGACATGCCCAAGTCTTATAACTTGCTATTGGGACGGCCATGGATTCATGCCGCTGGAGCTGTAACATCAACCCTACATCAAGCAGTGGAGTTCGAGTGGAATCACCAAGAGGTGATTATTCATGGTGATGGTAGCAATCTCATATACAGTCGCCAGACCATCCTACCAATCGGAGGAAGAAGAAATATAAGCGGAGAAACCTACCACCACATCGAGCGAGTCAACACCGTGGACAAGGATAAATAGTGGGATAACAAAATTGAAAGCATATTGAACTGGTGCGGGTATGAACCAGGCAAGGGACTCAGAAATAATCCCCAAGGAATTGCTAAGCCTATCAAGTTTAAGAAACACGGTACCACTTTCGGTTTGGGTTATGAATACACTTGGGAAGAGTTCAACCACAGGTCGCCACCATGGCACAGTCCTTACAACCCACTGGAACATCCGATACCCCGTTTGGAGCAGACTTTTCAACCAGCCGATGTTATATATGGGTCAGAAGAAGGGGAAACACTGGCGGCGATGAGGAATTTGTTTTTGGTAGATGATAGTATGGGCTTTTGTGTCACTTTCAATGAGGAGGGGGAGGAAGGTCCTTCTATACAGGCCGTGAATCGAGAAGAACGCCTCAACAATTGGTCCATTAGAACCGCCAGGGCCCGGAAAGCTTTGAGGTAGCAAGGTTGAACAAAGCACCATGCATTATCTTTATTTTCCGCTAGTTGACTTTCTTTCCGCATTTTAATTTCGGAATTAGAGCTCTAATGTTCAAAACAATTATGAAATTTATCAAAGCATTTGAATTTCTTATAAATCTTGCTCTTATTACTTTTATCATTTACTTTATTTACACATCATTACTATTACCTATCTTGATGAACCAACGATTGTGACATGCAACGAGACAACATAACAAACTGATATAGACTCAGAAGAAGATGATATACCAGAAGAGGTTGTTAAAGAGGTTGAGGATTTTGAGAATATTCCTAAGTCTAACTTAGACGAGACTGAGGTTGTTAACTTGGAAGATGCAGAAAATGTCAAAGAAACGCGCATCAGTGTTCACTTGTCACCATCAAAGAAGGAAGAGTACACAGAATTCCTAAGGGAATACGAGGACATATTCGCCTGGTCGTATGATGATATGACTGATCTCAGTACATCTATCGTGGCTCATAAACTGCCAACCAATCCTGCATGCCTGCAGATAAAGTAGAAGCTCAGAAAGTTCAAGCCTGACATGAGTCTAAAAATCAAGGAAGAAGTCACCAAGCAAGTCAAAGCTAAGGTTCTCAGGGTAGTAGAGTATCTAACATGGTTAGCCAAAATTGTGCCGGTACCAAAGAAGGACGGGAAGGTTAGAGTCTATGTCGACTACCGGGACCTCAACCGAGCCAGTCCCAAAGACAACTTCCCCTTGCCAAACATACACATTCTAATTGACAACTGCGCCAAGCACGAGCTGAAATCGTTTGTGGATTGTTTTGCTGGGTATCATCAGACCTGGATGAACGAAGAAGATGCTGAGAAAACAACCTTCATTACGCCTTGGGGGACATATTGTTACTAGATGATGCCATTTGGGTTAAAGAATGTTGGGTCCACCTATATACGGGCCATGAATACTATTTTTCATGACATAATACACAAAGAGATCGAAGTGCATGTAGGTGATGTTATCATCAAGTCCAAGAAAGCCACTGACCACATGGAAGATTTGAGGAAGTTCTTCAACAGACTAAGAAGGTACAACCTGAAACTAAATCTCACTAAATATGCATTCAGGGTTCCCGCCAGAAAACTATTTGGGTTCATTGTGAGTCGCCGAGGAATAGAATTGGATCCGTCAAAGGTCAAAGTCATCCAAGAAATGCCACCACCAAAGAACAAGAAAGAAGTTATGAGTTTCTTGGGAAGACTTAACTACATCAGTCGGTTCATAGCTCAGTCCACTATCATTTGTGAGTCGATCTTTAAGATGTTGAAGAAGGACGCCATTGCCAAATGGACTGATGATTGTCAAAAAGCCTTCAACAAAATCAAGGAGTACCTGTCAACACCACCAGTTTTGGTTCCACCTGAACCAGGTAGACCCCTACTACTCTACCTTGCAGTGTTAGATGGAGTGTTCAGTTGCGTTCTTGGGAAACATGATGAAATGGGGAAGAAGGAACAGGCCATATACTATCTCAGCAAGAAGTTCACCTTATACGAGGCCCGATATTCTTTGTTGGAACGCACTTGTTGTGCTCTGACTTGGGTAGCTTAGAAGCTGAGGCACTATTTCTGTGCCTGTACTATGTATCTCATATCGAGAATGGATCCGCTGAAGTACATCTTTCAGATGCACATGCCCACTGGCAAACTAGCCAAGTGGAAAATCCTGTTGAGTGAATTCGACATTGTTTACGTGACTCAGAAGAGAATCAAAGGACAAGCACTGGTAGATCATCTTGCCGAAAATCCCGTGGATAGAGAATACAAACCTGTAAAAACATATTTTCCTGACGAAGAGGTATATTTCATAGGAGAGGATATTGCAGAATCTTATAATGGTTGGAGAATGTTTTTCGACGGAGCAGCAAACTTCAAAGAAGTTGGCATAGAAGCAGTCCTAGGATCAGAAACTGACCAGCATTATCCGATATCTACCACGCTCAGGTTCCCATGCACCAATAATATGGCCGAGTACAAAGCCTACATCTTAGGGCTCAAGCTAGCCATTGACATAAATATCCAAGAGTTGCTAGTAATCGGGGATTCAGACCTGCTCATACATCAGGTCCGGGAAGAATGGGCAACTAAGAATTCCAAGATACTCCCATATTTGAATTATGTAAAGGAGTTGAGGAAGAGATTCACAAAGATGGAATTCCGGCATGTTCCCAAGGTCCAGAATGAGTTTGTCGATACGTTGGCAACCCTATCATCTATGATTCAGCATCTAGATAAGAACTTTATAGACCCTATTCCAGTAAAGATTCATGATCAGCCAGCTTATTGTGCTCATGTCGAGGAAGAAGCGGACGGAAAGCCATGGTTTCATGATATCGAGGAATATTTGACAAAGGGAGAGTACCCTGAACTTGCAAATCCTACTAAGAAGTGCACACTTCGAAGATTGTCCAACAATTTCTTCCACAGTAGGGGAATCCTGTATGGGAGGACTCCGGATTTAGGTTTTCTAAGGTGTGTTGATGCGAAGGAAGCATCAAAATTGCTAGAGGAAATTCATGTTGGGACTTGCGGTCCACATATGAACGGCTTTGTCTTAGCCAAGACGATCCACCGGGCAGGTTATTTTTGGATGACTATAGAAACGGACCGCATCCAGTATGTCCGAAAATGCCATCGCTGTCAGATACATGCAGACATGATAAAGGTGCCTCCAAACGAGCTTACTGCAACAAGCTCGCCATGGTTATTCGCCGCTTGGGGACTGGATGTCATCAGACCTATCGAGCTTGCCACATCAAACGGGCACAGGTTCATTCTAGTGGCAATTGATTATTTTACCAAATGGGTTGAAGCAGCTTCTTACATGATAGTGACTAAGAAAGTTGTGGCGGACTTTGTCCGCGACCGTATCGTTTGTCGATTCGAAATTCTAGAGTCGATCATTACTGATAATGGTTCCAATCTTAACAGTGACTTGATGAAAGCCATGTGTGAAACTTTCAGGATTAAACACAAGAATTCTACAGCTTACAGACCTCAGATGAATGGAGCCGTAGAAGCCGCCAATAAGAATATCAAGAAGATACTAAGGAAAATGATAGAAAAGCATAAGCAGTGGCACGAGAAGCTATCATTTGCTTTATTGGGGTACCACACCACAGTTCGCACATCAACCGAGGCAACTCCCTATATGCTGGTGTATGGTACAGAGGCAGTCATTCCCAGTGAGGTAGAAATTCCCTCATTGAGAATCATACAGGAAGCAAAACTCGACGACACATAATGGGTAAAGAATCACTATGAGCAGTTAGCCCTCATAAATGGAAAAAGAACAAACGCAGTTTGTCATGGTCAACTTTATCAGAACAGAATGACCAGAGCCTTCAACAAAAGAGTCAAGCCAAGACAATTCATGCCAGGACAGCTGGTATTGAAGAAAATCTTTTCGCACCAAGATGAAGCCAAAGGGAAATTCTCTCCCAACTAGCAGGGTCCATACATGGTTCACCGGGTTCTAACAGGAGGAGCCCTCATACTTGTAGAAATGGACGGAGAATTTTGGCCAAAACCAATCAACTCAGATGCAGTCAAGCGTTACTATGTGTAACCATTTATGATATATGATGTAATTTGAACAACGTTTGACCTGATTCCCGTTTAAGAGGGGATACGTAGGCAGCCTTATGGGTTCGGTCACAATTCAATAAAATTTTCATTTCCTCGATATTGGAAACTGGGGCAGAATTTTGAGGAGGACCCTCAAAATTCCAAAGTTGATTTCAGCCATTTACCGCAAATGGCCGTCAGAAGCATCAACCTAGTAAATTGGGGCAGAATTTTGAGGAGGACCCTCGAAATTCCGGAGCAAGAAAGGTCGCAATGTCTTGAACCGCGTCACAGTCGTTGGTTCATTTAAAGAAAAATTATTTTTCAATTGTATATTTATGTTATACTTTACTAAATCATGCATGTCTATCTTTAAATCGCTTTGTTCAGCGACGCTACCCCAATGATACACAGCATCATTTGAAAAAATAGAGCCGAGCAGGATGAGAAAAGTCCACGGGGATACGAACTAACCTTCCCTCTCTACAAAACTCACGATTTTATTTGGATGCAGGCACCCAAGTCACAAATCATCAAGTACATCTACACACTCATACTTTTTTGGACTGCAACCTTCATAACCATCACAATTGCTATCCATACATGATATCCTCAGCAGTCACAATATTGCAATCAGCTATCAGCTAAGAGATTTTACTACCATTCATCTTTTACTTTATCCATTGCATAAGGCTACTATTCTGTCTTCCGAGGTTAAGCTCTACCTCCACCTGTATCCTCTACATTGCATAAAGGCTACTATTCTGCCATTCGAGGTTAAGCTCTACCTCCACCTGCATTTTTAGCATTGCATAAGGCTACTATTCTACCTTCCAAGACTAAGCTCTATCTCCATCTGCATTTTCCGCATTGTATAAGGCTACTATTCTGCCTTCCGATATTAAGCTCTACCTCCACCTGCATCCTCTGCATTGCATAAAAGCTACTATTCTGCCTTTCGAGGTTAAGCTCTACCTCCACCTGCATTTTTTGCATTACATAAATCTACTATTCTGCCTTCCGAGACTAAGCTCTGTCTCCATCTGCATTTTCCGCATTGCATAAGGCTACTATTCTGCCTTTTGAAACTAAGCTCTGTCTGCATCTGCATTTTTTGCATTGCATAAGGCTATCATTCTGCTTTCCGAGGTTAAGCTCTACCTCCATCTACATTGCTGAAATATCGCCACTTCATTTATGTCTTGCATTGGGTAAAATATCTCCACTTCATTTATGTCTTGCATTGGCTGAAATATCGCCATTTTATTTAAGTCTTGCATCGGCTAAAATATCGCCATTTTTATTCAAATCTTGCATCGGTTGAAGTATCGCCACTTCATTTATGTCTTGCATTTAAGTCTCACATCGGCTGAAATATCGCCATTTTATTTAATTCTTGCATCGGCTTAAATATCACCACTTCATTTATGTCTTGCATTGGCTAAAATATTTCCACTTCATTTATGTCTTGAATTGGCTGAAATATCACCATTTTATTTAAGTCTTGCATCGCCTGAAATATCGCTATTTTATTTAAGTCTTGCATCAGCTAAAATATTACTACTTCATTTATGTCTTGCATTGGCTGAAATATTGCCATTTTATTTAAGTCTTGCATCGGCTGAATATCGCCACTTCATTCAAACCTTGCACCGGCTAAAAGATTGCCGCCTTTATTGTATCGGATGAAATACCGCCACTTCATTTAAGTCTTGCATCAGCTGGAGGATTGCCAAATTTTCCAAAGGCGTGATTGTTCGGAGGCACCATCTTCATAGCCTGAGAACGCCATGCCATGGCATGAGGACCCCATTTTATCTTTTGTATAACATTATTCAAGGGCATCATAGTTCAGAGGCATCATTCTCAGAGCCCGAGAGCATCATTTCATAGCCTGCGAATCCTTTATTGTATGCTTCATGGCCCAAGCCGTCATGGTCTGAGGACGTCATCCTAACTATCCAAAGACAACATTCATGGTCCAATGGGAATTTGCATCACGTTTAAATTTATGCACAATATATGTTTGTATTGCTCATTTGTAGGTAAATTGACTGGCAATGTCCGTCTTAGCAGGAGCGATCCCGCTTCGGTTCCCGCAGTGTATTAGACTCTAACCAATGCTAACCCAATTCGAATATCTCGTCCGTTTTTGAAAATCTCCATCGACATGTTCTGCAGACGGATCCTGAACTACATATGGCCTGATTCCTGTAAGACCAGAGACATGTAGGTAGCTCAAGAACAAGAGCTTGTTCAAAACTCTTCAAATCATTTCGCTCGGTCAAATTGGTCATCATATCTTTAGCCGACAACTCTTTCATCCTTTCCGAGTAAAAAGGAGCAGCTGTTGATACCCAATTTTTCCTTATATAATTTTTATATACAAAACACTCTCAAAATTGCATATATATATATATATATATATATATATATATATATATATATATATATATATATATATATATATATTT
>MU682319.1:0-16520 GCA_026770625.1 Nicotiana glauca
CAATACGTTTCACTTAGATTGCACCCGGGATTTCGTTATCTCTAATCCAACCCCTAAACCCTCGGTTATGACTCTTGTCTATACTCCGGGAGTGATGTTGTTCATATAATCACCTAAATATGCACTCTCTCTCTCAAGAAGATACACACTAAATAGGAACGGATAATTGAGGGCCCTTTCAACTATTCCACAATCAAAACGTATATGAACAATTAGAAATTTAACAACAAAGCCTAATTATAATGATAAAACAACCAAGTAAATCCCAACGGGTTCCATCAAAACCTTAGATTAAGAAATTATCTACTCATGATATTGGATAACACAATAGCTAAATAATTCATGCGCATAAATTGCAAGAAAATAAGAAGAATAAAAAGTAATGGTGTTTAGTGNAGGGATTTACAAAAGTTTTGCCTTTTTACACTTTGGTCCCTAAGTTTCTGTGCCTTCCAGCTTCGACCGCGGCCGCGGAGCCAACCGCGGTCGACCGCGGCGCAGTCTGTAACAAACAGCGGCCGACCGCGGGAATGACTGGTTAGTTTCTTCCCTTTTTTTTGGTCACTTGTTTGCTTGCTTGCTCTTGGATACTTCTCAATTTATGTGATTAATGCTTGTTCTTGCCTCCAAACACTCCATTTTAGTCTTGCACTATCATACATTCCCTGCGAAACAAAATAGTATCAATTCACACATTTAACCGATACTTTTCATAACAAAAACAACAACAAAGCGTAAGTATCTATAACAGAAATGACGACTATATCGCATACTATCACACCTTCAACCATTTGGACGCGTAGGCAATCACCCTACTGTCCTGCATCAACACCGCACCGAGGCCAACTTGCAATGCATCACAATAAGCTGTATAAGACCCCGAACATGAATGCAATACCAATACTGGGGTTGTAGTTAAAGCTGTCTTCAGCTTCTGAAAGCTCTCCCCACACTTCTCTGTCCATCTGAACGGAGTGCCCTTCTGGGTCAGCCGCATCAAAGGCGCTGCAATAAACGAGTAACCCCTCAAAAAATCGACAGTAATATCCCGCCAAACCTAGGAAGCTCCGGATCTCTATAGCTGAAGATGGTCTGGGACAACTCTTCATTGCTTCCACTTTCTTCGGATCCACCTTGATCCCTTCACTCGATACCATATGACCCAGAAATGCCACGGAAGCTAACCAGAACTCACATTTTGGAACTTTGCATACAATTTCTTTTCTCTCAAGGTTTGAAGGACTTCCCTCAGGTGCTGCTCGTGATCTTCCCGACTCTGGGAGTACACCAGAATGTCATCAATAAAGACAATGATGAAAGGATCAAGATCAGGCCATAATACATGGTGCATCAAATGCATAAATATTGCGGGGGCGTTGGTCAGCCCAAATGATATAACAAGGAACTCGTAATGACCATACTGAGTCCTAAAAGCAGTCTTCGAGATATCTGGCTCCCGAATCTTCAATTGATGATAACCTGAATGCAAGTTAATCTTGGAAAACACTCGGTCACCCTATAACTGATCAAATAGGTCATCAATACGAGGCAAAATATACCGGTTCTTTATTGTAACTTTTTTCAACTGGCTATAATCAACACACATTCACATAGAACCATACTTCTTCTTCACAAATAAGACAGGAGCACCCCAAAGTGAAACACTAGGCCGAATGAAGCCCTTATCAAGCAATTCCTATAATTGTTCCTTCAACTCCTTCAACTTAGGAGGGGCCATACGATAAGGAAGAATAGAGATGGGCTGAGTGCTCGGCAACAAATCAATGCGAAAATCAATATCTCTGTCGGGCGGCATGCCCGAAAGATCAGCTGGAAACACATAAGGGAAATCTGTCTCTATAGAGACTGAATCGATTATAGGGTTATCAATACTGAAATCTCTCACATAGGATAGATATGACTCACACCCCTTGTCAATAATTCGCTAAGCTTTAAGAAATGAAATAACCTTGCTGGGAGTGTAATCTAAGGTATCTCTCCACTCTAATTGTGGTAAACCTGGCATAGCCAAAGTCATGGTCTTGGCGTGACAATCAAGCATAGCATAATAGGGCGACAACCAGTCCATGCCCAAGATAACATCAAATCTACCATACTGAGCAATAACAAATCGGCTCTGGTCTCAAAATCACTAAGAGTAATCAAACTTGACCAATACACGCGGTCCACAATAAGAGAATCTCTCACAGGAGTAGTCTAATAAATAGGAGAACTCAAAGAATCCCGAGAAATGCCCAAATGCAGGGCAAAATAAGATGACATGTAAGAATAAGTGGAGCCTGGATCGAATAGAACAGATGCATCCCTATGACAGACTGGAACAATACCTATAATGATAGAATCGGAAGCAACGACCTCTGTACGAGCAGGAAGGGCATAGTATCTAGCTTGACATTCCCCTCTAGGGCGACATATACTGCCCCGATCTCCACCTCAGGCTGGCTGAGCAGGTTGGGTGCCAGCTGCTGCTGTCATCATAGCCTGAGGACCTAGTGGAGCATGTTGTGGCTGAGAAGTCTGTGGAGGTGCACCCCTCCTAAGTCTTGGACTGACCGCTGATAGAACCCCTTGTGGGAGGCGCACTAGATATTGGAGGTACATAATAAGGCTCATGAGGTCTAGGAGGAGCTAGAATACCACTGGCGGTGGAAGAGCTAAATAAACGGGGCGACTCACATAACCCTACCATGACGAATTGCAGCTAGGGTACGGGAACCAGAATAATGGCTCGAATATTGAGACCTTTTTGCCTCTCTCTCCTCCTATCCCGAGCAAGCATGCCCTCTACTCTCCTAACAATACTCACCGCCTACTGATACGAGATATTCATCTCAAGCTCCCGGTCTATGCTAGTCCTGATACTTGGAATGATTCCCTCAATAAACTGGCACACCCCCTCTCGAACTGTAGAAATCAAGGCCGGTACATGTCTAGCCGAGTCACTGAAATAGACTGCATACTCTAAAACAATCATGGTACCCTGTCACAACTACTCAAACTTCGCACACAATGCGTCCCAGAATCTTTGAGTGACATACTCGCTCAAAAATATGTTAGAGAACTGAGTCAATGTAAGGCAAGATTCCTCAGGCGAACTGCTCAACTCATAAGTACGCTACCACTAATAGGTTGTTCCTCGAAGCTGGAAGGCAGTGAAGGAAACCCCACTCGACTCTACTATGCCCATAGTGTGGAGGATACTGTGGCACTCCTCCCGAAATCCCTGAGCATCATCTGTCACAAGGCCACTGAATATAGGAGGGTCATACTTTTTATACCTCTCGAGCCTACGCTCCTCATTCTCTAAAGCTGCTGACCTACCCTCGTGCTAAACTCGGGCTACAGGAGATACCGGTATAACCTATGGAATCTGATCAACCTGAACCCGCTACTCTGTTGTACGGGCAGTAGGAGTCTGTGCTCCTCCCCTATTTTGAGATGTGGCTATAGCAAGGGGAATCAACCCTACCTGAGGTAGAGTGTTGTACATGCTCATGAACTATGCAAGGGTCTCCTGGAGAGCTGGAGTAGTATTAGGCATATCATGTGTTTGTGCTCCGGCTGGAGCTACTGGTGGTTCCTCTACAGCAACTCGTGAGGGTGCTCTGGCTGCACCACACGAGCATCCTCGACCTCTACCCCGGTCCCAGCCTCTGACAGCTCTAGCGGGGGCGCGGGTGCCTAGTCATCTCCAGTAGCACGTGTCCTCACCATCTGTGAGAGAATAGAAGACAAAAGTTTAGAATTTCGAGGTCAATAATCTCGCACGGTCAAATGAATTGAAATTTTCATAAGAGTTCCATAGCCTCCCGAAGATAAGTACATACATCTCCGTACCAATCCGCGAGACTCTAATAAACTGGCTCGTGACTGAAAACTCCTATGAACCTAGAGCTTTGATACCAACTTGTCATGACCTAATTTTCTCCCTCCATGAACTGTTGTAACGACACCTAGTCTTTACAATAATATTACAGAAATAAAATGAAAACACAAAGATAAAAGCTAACATATATAGTTAATAAACTGAAATGGTGCCACTCGGCATATACAATAATCATCTTTCTCCAAACCCAGAATATCACCAGTCACAAGCTTCTAAGAGTTTCTAACTGCTATGTACATTAATGTCTGAAGAAAACAAGGGGACACAAGGGGAAATAAACACGGGTAGATATACCTTTAAGTCTCTTGAGGCAGCAACCACGCAACTAGACTCGAGGCTGATAACTAGTACCTGGATTTGCACATGGAAAAATATGTGCTGGAAAAGACATGAGTACACCACAATAGTACTTAGTAAGTTCCAAGCCTAACCTTGGTCGGGTAGTGACGATATCAGGTCATGGACCTACTGGTATAAATATAATGAAATAAGACAGAATGAAATTTTGTAGTAAAAATAAATACGGTAATATAATAAAAATAGAATAAATGAATGACAATAGCTCAAAACACGGCGATAACAACATGGGATCTCCTGGGATATCATCCCGTAGTCCCAAAAGTAAATGTGCAGGGGGATCTCCCAGAATACCATTCAGTAGTCCCAAAGTAAATATGTAGTGCTGGAGGATCTCCCGGAATTCCGTTCTGTAGTCCCAAAGTAAATAGGCAGTACATGGGGATCCCCCAGAATACCGTTCTGTAGTCCCAAATAAATATACAGCTCAACCAATATACACAACAGTTATAGCAAGAAAACCTACAATTTAGACTAAGTTCAAATCAAAGAAACAGGTAATTTCACTAAACATGCTACACAGAGTTCAAATAGACAGTTAAAACACGTAGTCATGCTTTTCTAATCTAAACAGGATAACTACATATGCTAGTGTAGTTCAAATAAGGAGAAACGTGTTATGACTTAGTGAAAAATGGAGTTTTGCAATAAATAGCCCGTGTACGTACTTGTCACCTCACGTACACGATGCTCATATATCAAACAATACCAAATCCTAAGGGGAGTTCCTCCACACAAGGTTCGGCAAGCCACTTACATCGAACCAAGCTCTATTCAATCGGAAACAATGCTCTTTCGACGAATATCCGGCTCCGGATGGCTCAAATCTAGCTGAATTAATTACATAACATAAATATAATTGCAAGTAACTAATCTAGCTAATGAAATCAAAGCTAAGACAAGAAAATAGAAAAACTCCCAAAAAGCCTCCCGGGGCCCACGTCTCGAAATAGGGTAAAAGTCACAAATTATGAATACCAATTCACTCACGAGTTCACTCGTAAAAAAATCATCCAAAACCAACACTTAAATCTCACTCAAAACACAGATTCTTGGTTGGAGAATTTTTCCCCTATTTCCCCAACTTCTTTAGTCAAATTCCCTAATTAGATGAAGAATACAATAATAGATTAATGAAATATGATCAAAATCGAGTTAAGAATAGTCACCCAATAGCTGTCCTTGAAAATCTCTCGAAAATTCTGCTTCCACCAAGCTCCAAATTGTATTTTGTGATATGAACTTCAAACCCTCAAAAATCCCCTTTTCTCCCTAGCAATTTCCGCTTATGTGTTCCCAGGACCGCATCTGTGATCCCGCTTCTGTGACAGGGACTCCGCATCTGCGAGTTTTCATTAAACTTTAGAGTTCGCACCTGCGCGCCTTCGTCTGCATTGGCGGATGTCGTTCTGGGGCTAGTCGTCTGCTTCTGCGGAGCCTTGGGTCCCTCTCACCTCCGCATCTACAACTACCCTTCCGCACATACAGCTCCGCTCCTGTGACTCTCTCATCGCATCTGCGATCCCTGGCCTTTATGCCCAAACCCGCACCTACGACTCCTTCCTCGCTTCTGCGAGGCCGCACCTGCGGGATTCCCACCGCAGGTGCGAAAACACCAGATTCAGCTAACTTCAGAATATGCACAAGTCCAAATTTCAACCCGTTGAGCATCCGAAATACACCCAAGGCCTGCGGGACCTCAACCAAACGTTCCAACCAATCCTAAAACTCCATACAAACTTAGTCGAGCCCTCAAAATACATCAAACAATGCTAAAGACACAAATTGCCTTCCAATCCAAACTTAATGAACTTGAAACTTTCAAATTCAACAACCGATGCCGAAACCAACCAAACCACGTCCGAATGACCTAAAATTTTGTATAAAAATCATAATTCACACTACGGACCTACTCCAACATTCGGAATCGAATTCCGATCCTGATATCGAAAATTTTACTACCAGTCCATAGCTCCAAAAATTCAACTTTCGCCTTTTCAAGCCTAAATGAGCTACGAGACTCAAAAACACAATCCAGATACGCCCCTAAGCCCAAAATCTCCCGACGGAGCTAACGGAATCGACGAAACACCATTCCGGAGTCGTCCTCACACAGTTCCGGCTTCAGTCCAAATTCTAAGTCTTAAGCCTTCGTTTGAGGGACTAAGTGTCCAAAACACTTTCGAAAACCAAGATGAACCCTCCCGGCAAGTCATAATAGCAGAAATAGATACGGGGAAAGCAGTTAATAGGGGATCGGGGCTCTAACTCTCAAAACGACCTGCCAGATTGTTACAAGGGCAGTCCAGTACACAAAGCATTATGTATTCATGCAGGTTTAGGGAAAGGGCTGCACCCTTAAGGGTGTGATGTTGTTTACCCTAATGCAAACATTACTGGCTGTTTCCACAGCTCGAACCCGTAACTTATAGGTCACACAAAAATAATTTTATCGAATTTCATGGCTCTATTAATTCAAATTCGCGCGAGTACACTTATTAAATGGATAAAACACTCTTTATCAAAATAATATTTTTCATTTTGAGGACTCGAATCTGATCGAGACTACGGTTAATAATAGAGGATCGATCCTTCCATGCATTTTTCATTCTACTACTTTAGACATTTTAAAGGTCAACTGTTCTGTTATCAAGATAGTTTGTGCTATGGACCACTTTTTTTCTTCTTATTCCCTCCCTTTAATTTGTACATAGAGGGAAATTTGTTTAGGAACAGATGTAAATATATCGCTATTAAAATATTATAACCAATATGTGTTGACAAATGAAAAAAAGGTTGAGAGGGATATATGGGAGTAGACCAAAGTTTGCCTGCCAGGTGGCGTTGTTCGGATATATATGTTGACATTCTTACAATTAACCAAACAGTTGACTCTCGTTTCTCCCTTTCCTTTATCTTTGCTTATGATTGTCACTGCTCTCTTTGCGTAAAAGATACCAATGCAACTAATAAGCATTTAATCTATGTATATATTGTGGCAGATCTAATATTATTGATATCAGTTCATTTGAACCCATACCTTTCGGTCTAGATTTGAATTTATCTGTATAAAGTTCACTGAAGTTGCTGAAAATAGTGGAAATGACACCAAATAACTATTTTTAAGCATGCTTGTTTGACTCAAAAGATATTAAATTCTTTGTAAGCAAGTCAATCAATAAAGATGAAGGGGTAAATCATATTCGAAAATAATGAATGCTAGGTTAGTTTTAGTAAAGATGAAACTGCAATAGTAGAGGAAGTAAAGAGCAAAGAGATAAAGAGTAGAGGGAGGGAGAGAGAATTGTTTTTCCTGTCCAAGAGAACAACTAACTCTATTACAAGGCATGGATCCTCCTTATGTAAGGGAGGATCCTTTTCTTATCTCGGGAACGACAAAGGAAGAAATACATCTTATAACGAGGCCGACGATGATGCGAGGGCGTCTCTCCTTTCCTCCATGGGTCTCCGCCTTCCTCTGTACCGACACTTGGGTACCTAACAGTTGGTCGTGTTACCGCTGGGACGTAGTTAACCAAATTTGACCCCATACAGTTAGTCCCTCCACTTGTCGAGGCCGCAGCGAGGTGCTCCTCGATGGGCGGAATTAATGCCTATTTTAAAGAGAATTTGGCTTGTCTAAGCGTTACGACGTGGCCAGTAGAGAGAGATCGTAATCTCATTTGACGGAACGTTAAAAAGAGAACTCTTCCCCCGGTGACATCAGCATTCGTATACGTCATCATTATGCGTGTTTTCGAGACAGAAAATTGATGATTTGGCGCTTGGTTTCCCGCACTAATTTGAAGTTTGCCGCCTCGATTCTGGCGCCACCTGACCGTATAAATAGGTGAAGGGTTCAATTTTATTGAAGAACTTTAGCCATTCTTGAGAACTCCTCGATCTTCTTCTTCCGTTTTCGCGTTTCCTCATTTCTCACTTTCGTTCTCGATCAGAAGCCTTCTTTTCTCATTCTCTATTAGTGTGACTCGCTACTTCTATACAAAATCATGCCGAAATCTCGTCGCCCTACTGAGGAAAGTCCTGAGATTGCTCCGGTGAGCGCAGTGCCTTTCTCCGATAGTGGAGAGGTGGAGGTGGAGGATAATGACAACCCTCTTACAGTAGAGGCATTGCTACCACGACATCCCTCATATGGGAGTGACTTTAGTAAGAACCCACCACCTACTCCGAGCCCCGTACATTCGGAGACAGACCAAACTCATCTCGATGCTCTTCATATTAAATACGGTATTCCCGCTCATGTGGAGATAGTTCTGGCGGATGGGGACTATACTAACGTTTACAGCCCCGGGTACTGCGCTTTCTACGAGTACCTGTTCGTGATTGGTTATACCTTGCCCCTTTTTCCTTTGGCGGACGAGTTCTGCAGATTCTATCATATCTTCCCAGCTCAACTCACGCCATACACGCTCAAAGTGCTCCTTTTATTGACTAAATACGTGGAACTAGCCGGGAGTGGCGTCTCCGTGCACCACCTATTACATTTATTCTCCCCCGATTTTCTTAGGGGCACCATGGTGCACTTAAGGCTTCATGGCATAAAAGGGACTATTGGTCGGAACAGATGACCGACCAAGCCATAAGTATTGGCACAAATACTTCTTTATCAAGACTGAGCACGTGGTTTCTAACCCCACCGGGTTCCCAAAAGAGCGGAATGACAATCGTAAGTATCGTAGTTCATTGTATTCTCCATCTTCTGCGAATGTTGCTTTTGATAGTTTGCTTTCCAGCTATGGCTCGCCGACCTCAGCCTGTCATCGGCGTCAGGAACTGGGTTGCTGGCCTGTTGCCTCATGTGGAGGATACTCGAACGTGGGCCGCCTTCATTGAGCGCTACGACCCAAGGGTTTCCTCAAGTAAACCTTTTATTTACTGCGTCGCCAGTCGTGTGGCTCTATCTTATTATGACTCTTGTTGATGACAGGTCGAGGAGCTTCTAGGAGAATAGCGCCAGTCCCTACTTTCAAACAACCTGCTGCTGTCGTAGAAGCTCAGGACATTTTGTGTGCGTCTACCCGAGAGGGTCATCCCTACCTCTTCAGCGGGAGGTCCTATCTACCTCTACAACGGTAAGAGACACGGCCCCGTTGGCGCCGACTTCTCATCCCGTCGATGAATCCTCTGATGGTGATGAACCATTAGAGAGAAAAAAGAGTTGGAGTTAGGAAAGGGGGTGGCTATTGATGCTGAGGGGAGTGGGGCATCTCGGGCGACGCCAACGCCCGTGTTCATGGCTGATGCTATTTTCTCGGGGAGGTCAGCCCATGAGAAGAGGGATGTCCTTGGAGCTATTTCGATGCGCTCCGTTGAGGGGGGTGCGTCAACCAACGTTGGAGGGCCTAATGTGGAAGCTGACGGGTCGGGTTTCGACGTCGCCCCAGAGGATGTAAATTAATTTTTGGATCGTCACACCCATTTGGAAATGGTGACGGATGTGGCTGACCATCACAACGTAATCCCGAAGGATTTTAATTTGCTGCTAAATAGTGAGCAGGTCGCATCAACTCTAACCCTTTTATACGGCCCTCCTGAGAGCAAGACGGTCAGAACGATGAGTGATACGTAGCTATCTCGGAAGGTTGCTGGCATGTCCCTGCAGGTAGGGTCCCTCACTTCTCTTCTCTCTTTTTGTATTATAGGATTGACATGAAAATGTGTGCTTACTTCTATTTGTTTTCTTTTTTAGACCCTCGTCCTAGAGGTGGAGAGGGGTCGCCGTGAAGAAAGGAGGATGGAGATTTATAAGAAAATGTCGACGAAATACCATCAGCACCGTGCCAAGCATCGGGCGGTATCCGACCTCTACCTTCAAGACCCTGAATTCTAGGTGTTTCGCAAAGGGCTTAAACAACAGGAGGCCCAATTGGAGAGCAGGGTTGCGAAACTAGAGGAGAGAGACGGGGAGCTTGTAAGGGCCATCGCTCGTAACAATAAATTGGAGGTCCTCCTTAAGGCGAAGGAGGATGATCTCAAATTGGGTCGAGGGGTGACTGCAGAGAATGCCGACCTGCAATTGAAAGTGGCTGGTTTGAGCGCTAAGCTAAGCGCCAAGGCAGCGAAGATTGACGAGCTCAGGGGCGAGTTGAACGCCAGTGCTGATAAGTTGGCTGCCACCATTTCTAAGACGGTCTCATTGGAGGATGCCCTCCGCCTGTCTAGGTTGGAACTTACACGGGAAAGATAGGCCTCAAGTAGTCGGGTTGCAGAGCTTGAGAGACGTATTAGGTAGCTAGGTGCAGAATTGTCCTTGCTGCAAAGGCGAGTAGCTCCGCCGAGGGCTGGAGAGGCAGATCGTCGCCCCGGTCCTTCCACATCGCAACTTTTGGTCGGTCAGGGATCAAATTGTCATTTATATGAGATGTGGGTCTATACGGAGGCTCGACTTGATGTGTATAGAGCATTCCGCATAGAGGGTCGTGCGACAAAGGTGGAAGTTCAGACAGTGCACGCCGAAGCACGTACGGCTCGTGAGTCATGTGGATATAAGCCCAACACTCTTGATGGGGAGCGTGTTTCCCTTGACGATGTGAACCGTCTTGATCTGACTTATGGTATAAAGATGCTTACCCTGCCGTGGACGACGACTAGTCTCAGTTTGGTTGTTTCACTTGAAACTTTTTTTTTTGTATTGGGGCCCTCCTGTATGGGCGAAGGTAAATAACATTTTGTTGTAATATAAATTATTTTTGCCATTTTGTTTGTTCGTTGTTTTCCCTTTAGTTGAAGTACTTTAGTCTTCGTAGGGATGTGGTGATTATCGTTATAATCGCGTATCATTGTGGTTCGAGCGAGGTCGAGATAATGTTGCTTGCCTTAGCCGTTAGGATTTTGCTTCGATCATGATCGAAGTAGTATCTGTCGTGGTTCGAGCTAGGTCGAACTGATGTCGATGTCCCTAGCCATTAGGATGTTGCTTCCACCTTGGTCAAAGTAGTGTCCATCATGGTTCGAACAAGGTCAAACTGATGTCGATGGCCTTAACCGTTAGGATGTTACTTCAATTGTGATCGAAGTAGTATCCATCGTGGTTCGAGCGAGGTTGAACTGATGTCAATGGACTTAGCCATTAGGATGTTGCTTCAATCGTGATCGAAGTAGTATCCATTGTGGTTCGAACGAGGTCGAAGTGATGTCGATGGCCTTAGCCGTTAGGATGTTACTTCGATCGTGATCGAAGTAGTATCCGTCGTGGTTCGAGAAAGATCGAACTGATGTTGATGGCCTTAGCCATTAGGATGTTGCTTCGATCATGATCAAAGTAGTATCCGTCGTGGTTCGAACGAGGTCGAACTGATGTCGCTGGCCTTAGCCATTAGGATGTTGCTTCAACCTTGGTCAAAGTAGTATCCGTCGTGGTTCGAACGAGGTCGAACTAATGTCGCTTGCCTTAGCCATCATGATGTTGCTTCGACCTTGGTTGAAGTAGTATCCTTCGTGGTTCGAACGAGTTCGAACCGATATTGCTGGCCTTAGCCATTAGGATGTTGCTTCGACCTTGGTCGAAATAGTATCCGTCGTGGTTCGAACGAGGCCGAACTAATGTCACTTGCCTTAGCCATTAGGATGTTTCTTCCACCTTGGTTGAAGTAGTAACCGTCGTGGTTCAAATGAGGTCGAACTGATGTTGCTGGCCTTAGCTTTTAGGTTGTTGCTTCGAGCTTAGTCGAAGTAGTATCCGTCGTGGTTCGAACGAGGTCGAACTGATGTCGCTGGCCTTAGCCATTAGGATGTTGCTTCGACCTTGTTCGGAGTAGTATCTGTCGCGGTTCAAGCGAGGTCGAACTGATGCTGATGGCCTTAGCCATTAGGATGTTTCTTCGACCTTGGTCGAAGTAGTATCCATCGTGTACAAGCCGATTGCATTTCTCATGATGGAGGTGTTCGTTCAAATGGAGAATCTTGTTCACATAGTGGAGATTTCTATTTATACAATGGAATTTTGTTCGTACAATGGAGGTTGCCTGGTGTAGTCCCTTCATTACTTCGACCTAGAGGTCGTGCCGGTGGGCCGGGGTGATGAACAACGCTCTGATCCACAGGGTGCCCTTTGTTGCCGCCTCGTTAAAAACCTCCCTGAGAAAACCCGATTGGGACAAAACTTAGGTAAGGGAAAAAGAGTACGGCTCAGGTGACGCCTTTCAGAAGTGGAAATATTTGAGATGGGCGATGTTCTGGTTGTTTTGGAGTAGTTTTCCTTCCATTATTTCTGGTTGGAATGCTCCCTTGTTTGCCATCGCTATGATTTTATATGGTCCGTCCCAGTTGGTTCCCAACTTTCCCTCGTTTGGGTCTTTTGATGCCAATGTTTTGGCTCCGAGAACGTAGTCTCCAACTTTGAGTGATCTTACCTTTGCTTTCTTGTTTTAATATCTCTCCACTTATTGCTTCTGGGCTATCATTCTTATGTGGGCTATATCTCTCCATTTTTCGACCTCATCTAGGTCTTGTAACCTACTTTCAGATTTAACAGCTCCGCTTATATGGGAGTATCTCAGGCTGGGTTCCCCTAATTCGACGGGTATGACTGCGTCAGTCCCGTAGACTAGTGAGTATGGCGTTTCTCCCATGCTGGACTTTAGTGTGGTTCGATATGCCTATAATACTTCAGGTAATAATTCGGGCCATTGCCCTTTGGCTTCTTCGAGCTTATTCTTCAATATGTTCAATACCACTTTGTTGGAAGACTCGTCTTGGCCGTTGGCAGCGGGGTGATATGGTATGGAGAGTATCCGCTTGATATGCAATTTTTTGAAGAACTCAGTTGTTTTCTTCCAGACAAATTAGGGTCCGTTATCGCAACTGATTTCTTTGGGGATGCCAAAACGACATATAATGTCCTTCCATATGAAGGCGATTACCTCATGTTCGCATATTTGTGCATACGCAGCTGCTTCCACCCACTTAGAGAAATAGTCAATTAAAACCAAAAGGAAATGTACCTTTCCTTGTCCTGCCAAAAGGGGGCCGACTATGTCTATTCTGCATTTTATGAAAGGCCACAGCGAAGTGACGGAATGGAGGAGTTTCCCTGCTTGATGTATCATAGGGGCGTATTTTTGGCACTGCTCGCATTTTCGGACATAGTCTATTGCTTCTTTTTTCATAGTGGGCCAATAGTAGCCAGCGCAAATGAGGCATCGGACGAGGGCGCGATTCCTCGTATGGGCTCTGCAGTGACCCTCGTGTACTTCCTCCAGTACTTTCCTTGTTTGGTGCGGCCCCAGGCATTTGGCTAGGGGGCCACCAAATGTCCTCTTGTAGAGGTCGTGGTTTACCATGCTGTACCAAGCGGCCTGAGCTTAGAATTTACTGGCCTATTTTTTGTCTTGCGGGAATGTTCCGTCTTGTAAATAGGATACAAGGCGGTTACGCCAGTCCCAGGTTAAATATAGAGAGGGTACCTCGATGTGGTCTATTGCAGAATGTAGGAGGGTGATCGTATTTCCCTTGTTGATATTCCTGGTTGCCGCAACTAATTTGGCGAGGACGTCTGCTTCGATATTTTGTGCCCTGAGGATCTGATCGAAGCGGCACTCATCGAACTCGGACATCAATTTATGGATCTCTGATTAATACTTCTGCATTCTTAGCTCTTTGATTTGGAAAGTCCCGGTGATTTGATTTACGATGAGTTGAGAGTCACAATAGAGGACGAGCCGTCGTGCGCCATATTTGAGGGCTAACTTCAGACCTGCAATCACAGCCTCAAACTCGGCCTTGTTATTTAGTCATCTCGGAGCATCGTATGGACTGGCAAATTACTTTGCCCATAGGGACTTTGAGGACGAGTCCCAGTCCCGATCCCGAGGCATTTGAAGCGCCGTCAGTGTAGAGAGTCCAGAGGTCAATTTGTGAGGAGGCACGAAACGCTTCTTGCTCTGCCTCCGGCAATATTTCCATGCTGAAATCGGCGACGAAATCAGCGAGCACTAACGATTTAATCGCGGTTCGCGAGTGATAGGTTATTTCATGCTCACTAAGCTCTATCGCCCATTTAGCGAGTCTGCCTGAGAGCTCAGGTTTATGTAGAATGCCCCTTAGGGGGAAGGTCATTATTACTTTTATAGGATGGCATTGAAAGTATGGTCTAAGCTTGCGTGAAGCTGTGACCAGTGCCAGAGCAAGTTTTTCAAGGTGAGGTTATCTCGTCTCGGCATCTATTGAGGATTTGCTGATATAATAGATAGGGGATTGCGTACCTCTGTTTTCACGAACAAGGACTGTACTGATAGTTATCTCAGATACGGCTACGTATATAGTTATCTCAGATACGGCTACGTATACGAGAAAACATTTGCCTTGGTCCGCTTTGACGAGCAGCGGTGGTGAGGATAGGTATTCTTTTAGTTTCTTCAGGGCGTCGATGCATTCCTCATTCCATTGCAACCTATGATCTTTCATTAGTACGTTGAAGAATTTGTGACACCTGTCCAAGGACCGTGAAATGAACCTCGACAAGGTGGCTATTCGCCCTGTTAGCTTCTGCACCTGTTTCTTGCTGGTCAGTGTTTTAGGTATTGAGTCAATGGCTCTTATTTGATCCGGGTTGACTTCGATTCCTCGTTGTAATACGAGGATGCCCAGGAATTTTCCCGAGGCCACGCCGAAAGCGCATTTTTCTGGATTCAACTTCATCCCGTATTTCCTCAATATCTCGAAGGCTTCCTTTAAATGATCAATGCGGTCCTCTTTCTTTGCTAACTTTACCAGCATATCATCGATGTAGATCTCCATCGTTTTGCCGACCTGTTCCTTAAACATCTTGGTGACCAACCGCTGATAGGTGGACCCTGCGTTCTTGAGTCCGAACGGCATTACCTTATAGCAATAAGTCCCTTGATAGGTGATGAAGGTTGTTTTTTCCTGATCCTCTTCGGCCATCAGGATTTGGTTGTAACTGGAGTAGCGTCTAGAAAGCTCAGCAGTTCATGTGCCGTTGTGTCGATCAGTTAGTCGATATGGGGCAACAGGAAGGAGTATTTTGGGCATGCCTTGTCCAGGTCAGTGAAGTCTACGCACATTCTCCACTTCCTGTTCTTCTTTTTTATCATGACTACGTTGGCGACCCATTGGGGATACTTCGATTCTCTTATGGAACCATTGGTGAGCAATTTGTCCACCTCTTCGTTGATTGTGGTGTTGAATTTTCTCCTTGCCTGTCGTACTGGCTGGTAGAGTGGGTCGACATTCAGCCAATGAGTGGCGATATCCCTTGGGATGGCTGGCATATCTGAGTCGGAAAAGGCAAACAAATCGGCATTGTTAGTCAGAAATTCATGGTATTTACCTGGTTTTGGGAGGTTGTGCCTGATGTAGGCCTTTTTTGTGTTGTCGGCATCATCCAGTTAGACTGGTTCGAGGTTTTCTATAGTTGCTTGGCAGGCCTCTACGACGTCTAGGTCACTGATGATCTCTGCCTATGGGTCGGGCTTAGTTCCTCTCATGGCTAATTGTTATGCCTCCGTGCTTGCTCCTTTCAGTTGTTTGGTGTGCGTGCAATCCTGGGTGATCCGGTAGCACTCTTGGGCGGTACGTGGTTCGCCTCGAATGCTGAATACACCCCACCGAGTTGGAAATTTGAGCACTTGGTAAAAGCTTGATGGGACGGCTCGCATGGCGTGTATCCAAGGGCGTCCTATGATTGCGTTATAGGCTATTTCCTGGTTCATGATGTGGAATGTGGTTTCCAAAGTGACCCCTCCTACTAAGACAGACAGCATTATTTCTTCGGATGTCCGCTCTACTGCATTGTTAAAACCCGTTAGTGTTATACAACGCGGTATTATTCTATCCGCGAGCCTCATTTGCACGAGAACTCTCATGTGGATAATACATGCGCCACTTTCATCATCCACCATGATACTTTTTACATCCGTATCAGCGATGCGTAAATTTATGATTAAAGTATTATAGTGAGGGAAAGACAAACCATCAGCATATGACTTTTCGAAGATGATACTGTCTTCGAAGTCGTCGTACTGTTCGTGGGCGACCGTGCGTTTGAGTTTGTGCATGGTGGTGAACTTTACTTGGTTGATCACCAACTTGACGTTGCTGCCGATAATCATCTGTATGGAGCATGCCGGTAATGGCATTTTTGGGTCTGATCATAGGCTAAAAACTCATGTTTTAGTTATTGTAACAACACTATAAGTATTGCATTTCACAATGATTTGAGCTTAAATGATTATGAGTTGTACTAAATTCATGATTTATGCCTTGCAGGAAG
>MU682320.1:11375-24182 GCA_026770625.1 Nicotiana glauca
AGAATGTCCAGAGCCTTCAACAAAAGAGTTAAGCCAAGAAAGTTTACACCGGGGCAGCTGGTGTTGAAGAAAATATTCCCACATCAAGATGAAGCCAAGGGGAAATTCTCTCCCAACTGGCAAGATCCGTACATGGTTCACCGGGTTCTAACTGGAGGAGCCCTTATTCTTGCAGAAATGGACGGAGAGGTTTGGCCAAAGCCAATCAATTCAAATGCGGTGAAACGATATTATGTGTGACCATCTATGATTTTTTTCTTTCTTTCTATAATGTAATTTGAACTACGCCTGACCTGATTCCCGTTTAAGAGGGGATACGTAGGCAGCCCTATAGGTTCGGTCATAATTTAATAGAAATCTTCATTTCCCCCTATTATTGGAATTGGGGCCGAATTTTGAGGAGGACCCTCAAAATTCCGAAGTCAACCTTCAGCCATCATCACCAAGGATGTCACCTCAGTGGACTGGGGCAGAATTTTGAGGAGGACCCTCAAAATTCCGAAGTTGATTTTTTTATTTGTTCAGTGCAGCTGTCAGAAGTGCCAGCTCAGTGGACTGAGGCGGAATTTTGAGAAGGACCCTCAAAATTCTGAAGCAAGAGAGGTTACGATGCTTTGAACCACGTTGCAGTCGTTGGTTCATTCAAACGAAACTATTTTTCTACTTACGTTATATTTGTTAAATCATGCATAATTATGACAGCTGCTATTTAGCAACGCTACCCCAAATACACGCAACGTCGGAAGCCACGGGAAAACGAACTAACCTTTCCCCTTTGCAAACTCATGATTCTCTTTGGATGCAGGCACCCGAGTCACAAACATGTTACGCAATCATATTGGACCGCCGCGCCTGTTCGCATTTGCTATCCGCACGCAATATTCCCCAGCAGACACAATATCACAATCAGTTACCAGCAATCAGCTAAGAATCTTTTATTACCATCTGCATTTCCTTCATTGCATAAGGCTACCTTTCTGCCTTCCGAGACTAAGCGTTGTCTCTATCTGCATTCCTTGCATTGCATAAGGCTACCTTTCTACCTTCTGAGACTAAGCGTTGTCTCTGTCTGCATTCCTGGCATTGCATAAGGCTACTTTTCTGCCTTCCGTGACTAAGCGTTGTCTCCATCTGCATTTCCTTGCATTGCATAAGGCTACCTTTGTGCCTTCCGAGACTAAGCATTGTCTCCATCTGCATTTCCTTGCATTGCATAAGGCTACCTTTCTACCTTTCGAGACTAAGCGTTGTCTCCATCTGCATTTCCCTGCATTGCATAAGGCTACCTTTCTGCCTTATGAGGTTAAGCTCTACCTCCATCTTGCATGGCTGGAATAATGCCACATTATATTTCTTGCATGGCTGAAATATCGCCACTTTTACTTACATCAAGCAATCGGCTGAAATATCGCCAAACTTTATTTAAATCTTCTATCGGCTGAAACATCGCCATTTTTATTTTCACATCGGCTGAAACATCGCCTGTGTTATTTAAATTTCCGTCGGCTGAAATATCGCCATTTACGCTTTTGCATCGGCTGAAACATCGCCTGTGTTATTTAAATTTTCGTCGGCTGAAACATCGCTATTTTTATTTTTTACATCAACTGAAACATCGCCTGTGTTATTTAAATTTTCGTCGGCTGAAATATCACCATTTACGCTTTTGCATCGGCTGAAATACCGCCAAATCTTGCATCACATGGGCTGAAATATCGCCAAACTGTCCAAAGGCGTCATCGTTCAGAGGCATCATCTTCATAGCCCAAGAACACCATGCCATGGCCCGAGGACCTCACTTTATATCTTGCACATCGTTATTCAAAGGCATCATGGTTCGGAGATGCCATTATCATAGCCCGAGAACGTCATCTCATAGTCTGCGAATCCTTTAATTTTGCGCTTCATGGCCCAGGACATCATGGTCCGAGGACGTCATCCTAACCGTCCAAGGACAGCATTCATGGTCCAACGGGAACTTGCATCACGTTTAAGTTTATGCACGATATGCGCCTATATTGCTCACTTGCAGGTACACTGGCTAGCAACGGCCGTCTCAGCAGGAGCGATCCCGCTCCGATTCTCGCAGCCGATTGGCTGCCCAGGTACCTCTTGTCTCTCCAAAACCTTGTGTCCGTCCCTTCGAATCTCCATCGGCATGTTCCGTCAATGGTTCCTGAACTACATGTGGCCTGATTTCGGTAAAACCAAGGATATGTAGGCAACTCAGAAGCCAGAGCGCGGTCAAAGTTCCTTTTCAATCGCCGTTTCCGGTCAAAATTGGCCATCTTATCTTTACCTGACAACTCTTTCATCCTTCCCGGGTAAAGAGGGGCAGTTGTTGATACCCAATTTTTCCCTATATATTTTCTATATATACTCAAATACTTTCGAAATAGTATATGTATGCATATATAAGCATGCCCAAATGTTTTGGTATTTTTCCTCAATTTTTTTAGGGGTTTTTAGAATTAATTTATTGTCTATTTTTAACAGTGCAAAATCCAAAATTATTCCCAAATTATTATTTTTGACGAATAACGTATTTCATTCTCATATTTACAGCAAAATATAATTAATGTAATTTTTACACATTTTTACAAATTTATTCGGAATTTCTAAAGCTTAATTGCATGAAATTGTAATTATAGCCTATTTTATAATTAACCGCGTTTTATAATTATAAAATTATTCCTAATATTTTTAGATTATTTTTTATATATTTTTAATCAGTTCAGTATTTTTAATTTACTTTTAAATTATTTTTAGCTATTTTTATTAAATGAAATGGGAAAAAGTGGCTATTTAGAACTTGGCCCTATTTCTTTGCAATTTTAGCCTTAATTACACCCAATTCAAACCCCAATTTCAACCACTTAATTAACGACCCAATTTTAATTTCAACCCGCCCCAAACCCGTTCGATCTAACCCGTCCGCTTCTCATTTTTAAATCCTGGCCGTTGATTGTTTTAATCAACGGCCCTCATCCACTCTTTCCTTTTTAATTCTACATACCCCCAACCCTAATCCCCATTTCTCTTAGACAGCTACCCCCAAACCCTTTTCTCTCTCAAAACGCTCTCAAGCACTCAAAACCCTAATCGCCTCCCTCGTCTTCTCCGACCATTATCTCACCGGAGTCCATGATTTCTCAGGCCATGGACGGTCTGTGCTCACTTTCCTTCATCCCCGAACCATGGGTGTTCAAGATTTTGAGGTCTGACCTCGATGGCATCAGTTCAGATCCTCTACAAATCTGTGGTGCTATGGCCTCTCCGGCCCTGTTCCGACGTATTCGAGCTTTAGGAGCCTAGCTATGGCCATCTTTGACTCCATACTGGATTCTCTTCCAAGCCTTCTCATTTCTAGGGTTCCATAGAGAACCTAAAGCTATTCGAGGTTTTTCGCTGGTTGTTTTCTTAGATCTATGCTATATCTGTGCTATATTCGACATTTTAAGGGTTTTCCCCAATTTTCTTTTTAAAATCATTTGATTTTCAAATTAGGGTTTCTGAAAACTTTCTGATTCTTTCTTATCTTTTCTTTATGTGTGTTTGTCTGTGTTTATCTCGTATACTTTCTTCTCTACTACACATGTACTTGATCTTCTGATTTTCTTTCTTATTTAAACATGATCCTTCTATGCTTTGCATTTTTACTGTGCCTTTAGACTAAGCTCACATGATTATCTTTGCTATGTTTTCCTACATGATTTCTATTGTATGTGTCTCCTACTGGGTTTCTTTATGTTTGCTTGCTTCACCTGATTTTACCGAGTTCTTCCTAAACATGCTTCATCTACTGTTTCCTAAGTTTATACATCACCTCTTTTCTTTTCTAAAACTTGCTTAAGTTCCGAGTCTTCTTTAAAACATGTTCTTTATGCTTTTTCATTCTGTTGCTTCAAACCTACTACTGTGTCTGTGTGTTTGCTCATGAGGCTCTGAAAGAGACCTCTGAGTCTATTTCAATGGCTTGCCTTCTCCTCTCTGTATCATACTCGGATTAAAACCTTAGGGTTTGGGTCTTTTCAAGTTTGACTCTAGGGTTCTGCTCTAAAAGACCCTGAACTCTCGAACTCATGCAGAGTTTACAATCAATTTGGAATTTCCTATTTATGAATGTATAATATATCAATCGCATATTTGAACGTAGAATCAGCGGATAATACTTGCCATTTGACTACCTACGTTGAACTTTCATGGAATGTGTGGCCTTTTTCCAAATCTAGGAGATATTTCACACACCGTATCTTTTGACGATAATAATAATGTTACGTAGGAAGTTGCTATCCAAAAGGCACCCAATTTTCTCCACCGCTCAAAGGAAAGGACAAGGTAGCAGTAGCGTGTAGGTTGGTGCTGTACAAAATAAGCAAGACACGTGTTGCCTTATGATAGGATAATCCATTAGGCAATTTCGTCTAAAGTCGGCCATTGTACCTTTAAAAGGAGCCCCTTTGTGTCCATAATCTTCATCCTTTGATTTCTCAATTCTCTAAAAATCTACTCAACTTTTATCTATTTCTTCAAACACCTCTCAAGGTACATTAATTTCTTCGTTCTTCTTTTTGTTTCTCTTATTTTATGCTACTTTTATTTAATTTAGATCTATATTTTTAGGATCTAAAAAACTCAATTTTGATTTGTCTAATCGCTCTGTATATGCACCAACTTGAATTTTTTTGTGCGTTTATTTTGTTAGATCTATATTTTAAGATCTGAAATATCATTTGGTGAGAAAAAAAAAAATCAACCTTGATTTTGTTTTACCAGGTTGAATTTGTTATTGCTATGTATACAGTTAAAAAATTCCATATTGATTTTATTATATCCCTTTTGTAGTTTATATATATGAATGGAGCTGAATCTGTGTGCTAATTTTGGTCGATTTTTATGTATACAGTAAAAAATCGATTTTTGTTTTGTTCATTGGTTTGTATTTGCAAGCTAGTTGAATTTTGTGCGAGTTATTTTGATGATTGAAACCTTTTTTGTATATACAGATGCAGATCTTCGTCAAAACCCTGACTGGAAAGACGATAACCCTTGAGGTTGAAAGCTCCGACACAATTGACAACGTTAAGGCTAAGATTCAGGACAAGGAAGGAATTCCACCGGATCAGCAGAGGCTGATCTTCGCTGGAAAGCAGCTCGAAGACGGCAGAACCCTAGCTGATTACAATATCCAGAAGGAATCCACCCTTCACTTGGTGCTCCGTCTTCGTGGTGGAATGCAAATCTTCGTCAAAACCCTAACCGGGAAAACAATCACCCTTGAGGTCGAGAGCTCCGACACCATTGATAATGTTAAGGCGAAAATCCAGGATAAGGAGGGTATCCCGCCAGATCAGCAGAGATTGATTTTTGCTGGTAAGCAGCTGGAAGATGGCCGTACACTTGCTGATTACAACATTCAGAAGGAGTCAACCCTTCACTTGGTTCTCCGTCTTCGTGGTGGAATGCAGATCTTCGTCAAAACCTTAACTGGGAAAACGATCACCCTTGAAGTTGAAAGCTCGGACACAATTGACAACGTCAAGGCTAAGATTCAGGACAAGGAGGGGATCCCACCAGATCAGCAGAGGTTGATCTTTGCTGGTAAACAGTTGGAAGATGGAAGGACTTTAGCTGATTACAATATTCAGAAGGAGTCCACCCTTCATTTGGTGCTTCGTCTTCGTGGTGGAATGCAGATTTTTGTGAAGACTTTGACCGGGAAAACCATCACTCTTGAGGTTGAAAGCTCAGATACTATCGACAACGTTAAGGCGAAGATCCAGGATAAGGAGGGTATCCCACCAGATCAGCAAAGGCTGATCTTTGCTGGTAAGCAGTTGGAAGATGGTCGTACTCTTGCTGATTACAACATCCAGAAAGAGTCGACTTTGCACCTTGTGCTCCGTCTTCGTGGTGGAATGCAGATTTTCGTGAAGACGTTGACTGGAAAAACCATCACTTTGGAGGTGGAGAGTTCTGATACGATCGACAATGTGAAGGCTAAGATTCAGGACAAGGAGGGTATCCCGCCGGATCAGCAGAGGCTGATTTTTGCTGGGAAGCAGTTGGAAGATGGAAGAACTCTGGCGGATTATAACATCCAGAAGGAGTCGACTCTGCACCTTGTCCTCCGTCTCCGTGGTGGTTTCTGAAGTGTCTGTCAGTGGTGGTGGCAATGCCTGTTTTTGTGTCTGTGTTTGTGTCTTGGGTCTGTTTGGTGTTTGTTTGGTTCATGGTTTAGTATTCTGTGTAGTTTCTGTTGGTTGTCATCATGTTATGGTTCCAAAAGAAGCGAGGAGACTTGTTTTCTTTTGTCTCTGTTTTGTGAATAATAAAGTCCAATTTGTGGTTTAAATGTTGGTCTTCAGCTCCCTTTTTCTATTCAATCATTGAAGAAGACTATATCTCAAACTTCGGTCTTAAGCTGTTAGATACTACATCTTGCGTAGTAGTTACAAATTTGATATCTGCTACTGCGCATTTGATCTCAAACGTGATGATCCAAATGACAGACTATTTATTCCCCTACCAAAGATATATACCTAACAATGGCAGAGTTTGGTAATTGCTTTGGCATAAAGCTTTGCTTCCTGTTATGTGGCATAAAGCTTTGCTTCCTGTTATGTGTTGGAGGCTCTCCTATAAGATTGTGGCATAAAGCTTTGCTTCCTGTTATGTGTTGGAGCCTCTCCTATAAGATTGAGGCGAGGTCAATGATATGTTGGGTGCCAAAACGGCTCTTGTGAGTTTCACCTAAATTGCTCAATTTGCTTACTGGAGCGATGTACAGGACCTCAGCTGTGGGCAGCCCTTAACAATCTATACATCCATGTCTATATTTGTCTAATGTTAAGAGTGTCAACGGACCGTAAAACTGTGGGCAGCACTTAACAACCTATACATCCATGTCTATATTTGTCTAATGTTAAGAGTGTCAACGGACCGTAAAACATTTCGCTATGGCGTACCGCATAGTGTGAAGGGTGGTCGGAAAATACATTGGGTATATAAGTTAAAGATTATTTTTATAAATATCTATTATTACTTGAACACCCTTCATAACATTATTTGTAGATTCTCCAGTGTCATAAACGGGCCATTGTCAGAGATCTTGAATGCTAGAAAATTTGAGATGTTTCTTTTATGGGAAGTCCTACTAACCATGATGTCAATAGAACAAGTTACAATTCTAATACAAGAAAGAGTTTTTTATATGCTTGATCATTTTTTAACTATTATTTATAAAAATAGCACAATTTATTGTTTATTCCATATAGAGCACTTTTTTTCTCATTAATGACACATTATAAAAATTAAGCTCAACATCTAATACGTTAACTCAATCACTAATCATGGGAAGTATTTTATTTTTTGTCCATCTTTATTTTTCCTTTACAACATTCATCTTCTTCACTCTAATGCCACCTAAATCAAGATGTATTGATTTATGCATCTTTTATATTCTGTATATCAAGTATCACTTTAATTCAAAATGTATATAATTTTTGTATATTTATTTGTGAAGTGCTATCTTAATTTAAGAAGTATTTTTAATGTATACTGTATTTTATATGTCAAGTGTCATTATGTATAATATATTATTTTTTGTATATTTATATACCATCTTAATTAAATTTAAGATATATATTTTTATGTATATTTCACATGTCTAAGTGTCATCTTAATTGAAGATGTATTTTTTATGTATTGGTTTTGTATATTTTATATGTGTTAATTCAAAGTATATTTTTATATATATGTATTGTATATATTAACGTATATTATTATCGAAATAAGAGCTTTATGTTAAGAAAGGAAGAAAGAAGTAAGAGAAAAACTTAAGAAAGATAATTAAAACAAAATGAATGGAACAAATTTAAAAAATATATTGGCTTCGGTAGAAAACAAAACTAAGAAGACGAAGAAAAAGAAGGAAAACTAATAGATAAAGAGAGGAAAAAAGACATGATTTTTGTACAGATAATTATTAACTTTCCATTCAAATTTCTTATGTTTAGGGATTAATAGTTAATATTTCTATTTTAATGGAACTGTGTGCTACAAATATATATTTTTTTTCCATATCTGTAATATTGAATTTCATGCTAAAGATTTATTACATTTCTTTTAAACTGTGACAGTTATGTAAAGTCCCCATCCAACCGTTTTTTCCACGTTTGGCATATATCCTCCTATATTTATTGTCAAGCAGATTAAAAGTTCTTCTTGATTGCTCTCTTTTTATGTGTATTCTGCCTTATCGTAATGGCTTCTGGGCCACTTGAATTTGTACTGGATTTTAAAGCTAATATATGAATTTTTAATTTTTTCATTTTAACACCTCAACTCAACTGATTGTGGCATTAGCACAACTAACATGGTCAAAGTGTGTGTTAATCAAGCAGAAAAGGAGCGCCGCTCGAATTACAATATTTAAGAATATTAAGTCCGAATATTAAAAAAAAGAAAAAGTAAATAAAAGACAAAAATAAAAATAAAAACATCCTAAATCATAAATTATCCCTCGTGTAACCCCCTCTTTTATCTTCTTCCTTACAACCCTCCCCCTCCCCCCTCTTCATTGCAACTTTGAACACTTTCTTGTTAAAATCTTCATTTCTCCACAAACTAATCATATTGGTTGGTCTATCGCATTTTTTCAGTTGATAACAAAGGTTTAGTGGTGAGAGTATTTCCGCCGATTTTCTTTGGCTGGTTGAGATTACGAAATTACTGAAAATTTTCAGGGGTGAGAAGTAATAGGTTCTCAAGGAGGTCGGTAGTTTTGATTTGACGAGTGTCGCCCGAGATGCCATTTTTCCGATGAAAATCTTGTCGAAATGATTTTGATATTTTGTTGGAAGATCTGATGGCTTGTTTGGAATAATTTCTATACTGATGTTTGGTTAAGGTATGTATTAGGATATGAATCGATCATATTTGAATTTTTACTATTGGAAATAAAGGTTGTGCAAGGGAAGGTTTGGTGGAGCTATGGTGGAGAAGAAAGGAAAGAGAACAAAAATTAAAAATTTGGTAAATTGGTTTAAAAAGGACGGGACCTAGATATTATAAATGTCAAACAATAAATAGTCTTAGTACATGACATGGTATTCATGTCATGCAATTTAGATATATGCTCCGAGCGAGGGGTTTATTATAAGTATTTTTATCGAGTTTGGGTGCTAAAAATGGGAAAATCGAAAGTTCATGTATCTACTTTAAAATCCGGTACAAGTTTAAGTGGCCCAGAAGCCATTACGCCTATCATATAAGCACAATTCAACTCCAAGTGGGAAGCTGGATCTTTGAACAAGATTTGAAGTTGCTCAGTTACGAATTTGCCTCATCCTTGCTACTAGGTTTAGTATCCTCTTTCTTCTAGTGTAGATAATCATAAAACCTCCATTATTGAAGCTCATGTTTCTCAAATTTAAAATTTGATTGATTAAAATACCCCCACCCCCTCCCCACCCCACCCAATTGAAGGTTGAAGTTTTAAGTTTGAACCATATCTGAGATTTTGAGTTTGCAAGCAAACTCAGATCTAAGATTTGAGATTAATTTTGAGATGAGTGTTATTGAGTTTGCCTGAAAATATCAAAAGGAGTTTAAAACTTAAATTTGAAGTGATTTAGAGCAAATTTGAGCTAGATTTAACTCAGGTTTTAGAAGAAATTCAAGAAAGAAGAAGAAGAACCTGTGAAACTCCATTGATACGATTCATTTGTATAATAATGTATATGGATATTTGGTAGGAGATAAGTACATAATCTCTCCTCAACAATAGGAATGTTGAATATTATTGACAGTAAAAAATGCTGATTGTGTGAAAAAAAGTTGGATTTTTCGGATTTGGGCCTATATATTATTGGGTTATAGATTTTGCAAAGCTATAACTAGGGTACATAATTGCAATATATGTATGAGGTGTACTTATGTGTAATTCTCGGTGTGGTTTTGCGTTCTTTTTGTACCTCTCCTTTTATATTAACTCGTACTATGTAATTCCTTTCTAAATTGTCATGCATCACGGGTATGGTTAGCTGGTTACCCGAGTCTTGTCCTTGTTATTTTCATAGTTGCTCGTTTCATTTTTTGCCTTAGTGTAACTTGCAACTAGTTAATTCTGCCATAAAATTTTATATTAAATAATATAGTATTTGATATATCATGAGAAAATAATTATTTTTACGTAACAATGGAGTTATTATGGAGCGTTTGATCGGTTGCATTTGCATAAGAAAAAAGATGTGACGACTCGGCCCGTCGTCACGTGAGTTACCGTCCCGTTTCCCCCATATTATGTTGCTCTATGTTTCAATATCAGTATTTGAGTTGATCGGATAGAATTGGATTGATTCTAGTTGGAAATGAGACACTTAGCCTCTTAGAAGGAAGCTTGTTTTGAAAAAGTCAACCGGAAGTTGACTATATAGTTAGAGGGTTCGGATGTGAGTTCCGATGATTCGATTAGCTTCGGGGGATGATTTGTGACTTAGGAGTGCGATCAGAATTGATTTTGGAGGCTCGGTGTAGAATTAGGCTTGAATTGGCGAAGTTAGCATTTTGGCTATATCCGGTTGATAGGTGAGATTTTGATCCGAGGGTCGGAATGGAATTCCGAGAGTTGCAGTAGTTCCGTTAGGTGATTTTGGATATGTGTGCAATGTTTCAGGCCATTCGGAGGTGGTTAGGTCGGGTTTTTGATCGAATGCGTATTGAGGAAGTTTTGAAGAAACTTAGGCTTGAATTCGATGTGATTTAATGATTTTAGCGTTGTTTGACGTGTTTTGAGGATTGGAACAAGTTTGAATAAGGTTGTAAAATGTGTTGGTGCCTTTGGTTGAGGTCCCGGGGGCCTCGGTGTGATTTCGGGTGGTTAAACGGGAATTTTGAAGCATGTTGCAAGTGTGGTTTTTATGGCTTCTCGTATTTCCGCATTTGCGGAAAAGGAGCCGCAGAAGCGGTTCCGCAGAGGCGGCGTGGAGGTCGCAGAAGCGGTCCTTTGAGGGCTTGGCATATTCCGCAGAAGCGGAAACCGCAGAAGCGGTCCCTGTGAATTTAAGTGAGATCGCAGAAGCGATCATTTGGTCTCGGATGCGGTGACCGCATGTGCGGTAATTTAACCGCAGGAGCGGAAATCGACTGGAATTAAAGTGAACAGTGTTCACGAACTTGAAAGAGAAGAGAAATATTTTGGACTTCGACTTAGGCGATTCCTTGGGCGATTTTGAAGAGAATTCGAAGGGGTTTCATCAGGTATGAATTATTAGACTCGGAATATGTTATTATGGTATAAAATATGGATTAATCACTGAAATTCGAGGAATTAGAGGGTAAAAATGGAGGTTAGGGCTTGGAACTTAAGGGAGTTTAAAATTAGGTTTTGAAAGGGCAATTGAACTCCGATTTTAGTAAATTTAATATATGTAGACTCGTGGCGAGACGAGGAATCCGTTGATGTAAATTTTGTAATTTTTCGAGAAGTGGACCCAGGGCTCGGGTTTTGCCAATTTCGTGATTTTTGGTGTTTTTTGAGTCTTTTCGATTGGGTTATGTTTCTTTAGCCTATTGTAATGTATTCGTTGTAGTTTTGACCAGATTAGACGCGCGAGGAGGTCGGTTCGAGGGGAAAAGGTTTAGCGAATTAGTCTTGTGGCTGGTGTGAGCACGTGATTTTTGCTTCACGAAAACTACTCCAAAAGAAATCAAAAATAAAATAAATTTCTTTGGCGTATAATTTTTAGAATTCTTGCATGATATTTCAGGATAATTATTTGTGTTTTACCTGTGGATGTTTATCTTGTTTTGATTAATTAAAATACCAAAAATATATTGCAAATGCACTTAGAATTTTATTTTTGTACAAATTAGGAATTAACTACACAATATTTGGTTTCGAAAGAAGAAAATCACAAAATATGTATCTTTTGTAATTTTTATATTGTATTTGATATTGTATGTTAATTATTAGGGATCCATTTAATATTTTCTAAGTTATTTAATTTTTACGGATTTAATTGGTCATTTAGGAACTAATTAAACCATAATTTGGTTTTAAAAGAAGAAAATCAAAAAATATGTATTTAGTCTATTTTTGTCATTTAAAGTGTGGCATTGTGTGATTTTATTTTATTAATATTTTATCATGTGTGTTAACGATTATTAAGGGTTAATTGGTATTTTTTAAGTTAATTTGGATTTTACCATTTATTTTAGAATTTTGATAATTAGGAATTAGAAAGAAAATAAAGAAAAGAGAAGGAAATTCAAGAAAAAAATCGGATTGGGCCAATCCAAATGACCAAAAATAAGGCCCAAAAACATTTAAACGACCCAGTCCAGGTCCCCTGATCTCTCAGACTCACCAAAACAACGTCGTACAGGCATATCAGATCTGGACCGTTGATCAAATAGATCTAACGGTCCAGTTCAGCCCCCACTCTAATTGAAACGACGACGTTTCAGGAGCTTTGATCTGAGCCGTTCATCTCGTTCAATCCTACGGTCCCTAAGCTTCCTCATGAACCGACCCACTCCCGTCTGAGACCGACCCAATCCCCACTCAATCAAAACGGTACCGTTTTCTTAAGTGAAGAGATCCTGGCCATCGATCTCATTTGATCGAACGGCCAGGATCAAGTCCCCTACCTCGTATAAAAGACCTCACCCTTCACCCCACGCCCCCATACCAAACCCCCCCTTCCTCACTATTCATCGTCTCTCTCGTTCAGAGACGGACCCAGGCCCAAACCCTAGCCGCCATGAGCTCCCTTCGCCTGAAACCCGGCGGCATCAACGCCG
>MU682321.1:2804-37610 GCA_026770625.1 Nicotiana glauca
GAATGCCATAAAGTGTTTGACTCAAGTAAGTAAGAAGAAGCATTAACTTTATTGATAGGAACTGCTATTACATTTAGCTTAAAAAGGCTCTCATTCAGGTAACCTTTTCCTACATATACATCATTCTTACTTAGTACAACACTATTCGAAACAAAAATACATTTGAATCCATTCTTGACAAGAAGTGAGGTAGACACAAGATTCTTGCGAATTTCTAGAACATGGAGAACTTGGTTTAGAGTCACTATTTTTCTCGACGTCATCTTCAACGCAATCTTGCCAACTCCTTCAATTTTGGGTTGTAGACGAATTTCCTATGAAAATTGTCTCATCGGGTCCTGCGAGGGCATAAGAAGAAAATAACTCCTTGTTAGCACAAACATTGCGGGTGGCTCCAGAATCTATCCACCATTCTTTAGGATTTCCTACCAAGTTGCATTTAGACAACATGGCACACAAGTCCTCCATTTCGTTAGCATTTTCAACCATGTTAGCTTGATTCTTTTTCTTCTTATCATTCTTTGGCACACGATAATCCACGACCTTATGCCCAGATTTTCCACAGTTGTGGCAATTACCCTTGAACTTCTTCTTGCTTGGGTGGTTCTTTGGTCCAGAAGCCTTTTTTCTCTTCTTGTTTTGTGGCGCCTCCTCAACAATGTTAGCCCTTATTATTGTTGAGTTCCCACGTGACTTCTTTCAGCATTTTTGTTGCCTTCTTCTATCCTCAAACGAACAATCAAGTCTTCTAGTGTCATTTCCTTCCGCTTGTGTTTAAGATAGTTCTTAAAATCCTTCCACAACGGAGGTAATTTCTCAATGAAAGCAGCGACTTGAAAGGCCTCATTTATGACCATACCTTCAATAACAAATTCAGGATTAATAATAAGATAAATCTTATTAATAAAATTATTGATTTGGATCATACCTTAATCAAGGAGGTCATGCACAATGACTTGTAATTCTTGGACTTGGGTTATGACCGACCTAGTGTCAATCATCTTGAAATCCAAAAATCTAGCAGCCACGAACTTCTTAAGTCCGGCATCCTCAGTCTTGTACTTCTTCTCAAGTGCATTCCATAATGCTTTTGAAGTTTCCATGATGCTATAGACATTGTACAAGCCATCTTCCAAACAACTCAAAATGTAGTTTTTTGCAGAAGAAATTAGAATGTTTCCATGCTTGAGTTACAACAAGTCGTTCATCATTCGGTGTACTTTCTACCAAGACCGGAGGATCCTCCTTGATGAAACATTGCAAACTCAACGTGGTAAGATAGAAGAGCAGCTTCATTTGCCAACGTTTGAAGTCAATACCGAAAAACTTTCCCGGTTTTTCCGCTGGTGCCATAGCATGAGCAGGAGTAGAACGGCTTGACGAGGCAACAACACTCGTAATAGTAGCACCCGTTCGCACAATATTTCCATTAGTTTGGTTTTCATTCGTCATGTTTATGTAGAGTTGGAAACAAAATAGAATTTTGTTAAATCAGTGAAGGTTTGATATCTTCAAACTGAATATAAAACAAACAGACAACACGTAACAATGGTGAAGTTTTTATATACTTCAAACCTGTACGTTTATTATTCCAGCAAAGTTTTTATTTACTTTAAATCGGACAGAATAATTATTGGAGTAGGAAGCACCAAGGCTTTAGTCTCCAACTGTCACGACCCAATTTCCAAACCCAGTCGTGATGGCGCCTCTCGTGAAGACAAGGCCAGCCAACTAACCCAAATTATCTATTTTAACAGTCATTAAACATAATGAATAGAAAATACCACTTAATGGCATTAAAAACTATCAATTACAACCCAACACTACCCGACCGGGGTGTCACAAGTCACGAGCATCTAAGAAGTAGGAACACAACTACAGGGCCAAATATATATAAAAGGAAATCTGGAATCCAAAAGATAAGTCCGGTGCCGCGAACGCTGGCGGTCACCTTGCCCAGCTACAATAGCAATACCTTCAATCAGCTAATAAACCGCTATTGGGTGAACAATACCTGCAACTGCACGCGGGGTGCATGGCATAAAATGAGTATTCCAACTTAGTGAGTAATAGAAGTAAATAACAACGGAGCAGTAAGAAATCACGTAAAGCAACCAACATGCTGTATAGAAGCCGGGTACAATTTTCTAAGAAAGATAGTGAAATATGTGATATCTTTAGAAATGCCTTGGCTCAGTTCAAATCCCTTTTGAAAATGATCTTTTCAATAATTACAAAAATGGTTTCAAACAGTTAGTGCTGATAGGCACAGAAAATTTGCCCCTCGGGCATAAATACTACAGTATAACAGGTAAGAAGGCAAATTAGTATGCAAGATGAGCACATGAAAGTTCGCCCCTCGGGCGCAGCTCAAACCAGTATCAGCCCCTTGGGCACAATGTCACATCACTCAGATCAGTATCAGCCCCTCGGGCTCAGTATCAGTCACACAGTACAAGATCAGCCCCTCGGGCTCACTCTCACTCATATGGGTACCCGCGCTCACTGTGGGTGTGCATACTCTAGAGGGGCTCCTACAGCCCAAGCGCTATCAATAAAGCCTGAAAGCCTAAACAATATCAATGCGAGGCCTGAAAGCCTACTCATAATACACTCGAAGCGTGAAATCCTCCTCACTAATCACTCGAGGCCAGAAAGCCTCCTCACCAACCACTCGAGGCCTGAAAGCCTCCTCACATCACTCGAGGCCTGAAAGCCTCCTCACATCACTCGAGGCTTGAAAGCCTCCTCACATCACTCATCAAATCCTCAATCATGTCCCTCGGCCTCAATCAGTCCAAAATAATCATAAGCCCCTCGGGCATAAATCAAAATGAAATTTGCTCAGCTCAAACGATAGTTCAAATATCAGTTAAAACTCAAGGTTGAGTAAAAATATAGCTGAGTTCATGAAACAGTGTAATTCAAATGGACTGGGTTCAAATAATATTTAAAATAGTGAGGAAAATAATGATGATAACTCACAAGAAGTTCAAACAGTCGGCAATAAGCCCCAAATATGGCAATAAGCCCAAGTCATAGTGAAAAACAACATGTCATAGTCAAATACGCGGTAAAATCAACAATCGGGACGGATCGAGTCGCAATCCCCAACGGTGCTCTACCCCACGCTCGTTATCCGACGTGCAAGTCACCTCCATATAGCACTACGGTGTCCAAATCCGGGGTTTCAAACCTCAGGATATCATTTGCAATTATTACTCACCTCAAACCGGTGAAATTCCTCGCTCGCGACGCCTTTGCCCCCCAAATTGGCCTCCACGCGCATCGAATCTAACCAAAACCAGAGCGAATACATTACAATATGCGAAGGGAACAATACCCAATCGAAAGGAATCGAGAAATAGCAAAAATCTCGAAACTAGCAAAACCCGAGCGCCGGGACCGCTTCTCGAAAAATTATAAAACTTATATTACCGGATTCCTCGTCTTGCCACGAGTCCATACCTACCAAGAACTCCCAAATCTGAGCTTAAATGGCCTATCAAATCCCAATTTGAAATATTAAAACTCAAGCCCTAGCTTTACCCCTTTTTAATGAATTTCAACCAATTTCCATGTTAATTCTACCATAAACTTGAATAATTAGGCAAAGGAACATACCTCCATTTCGTTTCTCAGACAAAACCCTCAAAAATTCTCGCCTAAAGCTCTCCGAGATGCTCAACAATGGAGGAAAAATGTCTTAACTCGCGGAACAAAATGACACTTTAAAACCCTTTCCTGTCCAGCTCTTTTCGCATCTGCGATAACATAACCGCTTCTGCGATTACCGCTTCTACGTCCCTCTTCCGCTTCTGCAGACTTTCACTTGAGAGCCACGACCGCTTCTGCGGTCCAAAACCGCTTCTACGGTGATCACTTTTGCGGAACCCCTTCCGCTTCTGCGGAAATGCCAAGCCTTTCTAAAATTGCACATGCGACCTTCCCACCGCATCTGCGGTCCCTTTTTCGCAGATGCGGAAATACCAGAACCAGTAGACTTAAACATGCAACAAACTCCAAAACTCTCCGTTCAACCACCCGAACTCACCCCGAGGCCCCCGGGACCTCAACCAAAAGCACAGACATGATCTAATACCCTATCCAAACTTGCTCGAATCATCAAAACGCCATCGTTAACATCAAAATCCTCAATTTTCATCAAATCAAAGCCTAAGTTTCTTAAAAAACTTCTGAATTGCACATTCGATCAAAAACCTGACCTAAACACCTCCGAATGACATGAAACTTTTCACGCATATCCAAAATCACCTAACGGAGCTACTGCAACTCTCGGAATTCCATTCTAACCCTCAGATCAAAATCTCACCTATCAATCGGAATCCGCCAAAATTCAAACTTCGCCAATTCAAGCCTAATTCTACACCGGACCTCCAAATTCAATTACGATCGCACTCTTAAGTCACAAATCATCCCCCAAAGCTAACCAAATCACTAGAATTCACATCCGAGCCTTCTAACTATATAGTCAACTTCCGGTTGACTTTTCCAAAACAAGCTTCCTTCTAAGAGAGTAAGTGCCTCATTCCCAACTAAAACCAATTCAATTCTCTCTGATCAACTCAAATACTGATATTGAAACATAGAACAACATAATATGGGGGAATCAGGGCTGTAACTCACATGACGATGGGCCGGGTCGTCACATCCTCCCCAACTTAAACAAACGCTCGTCCTCGAGCGTACCCAGAGTTGTCCTAGAAGCCAACCAAGGACTGAACAACCTTACCAAGAATATAACCGGGGTGATCCCACGTCACCCTATCTCTTATAGGTCCGACAACACAACATGGCTGAAATTACCCAATCCTGTCTAGCCCATAATTCACAGAACTACCTTTTCACTTCTGAAACCATCAATACGATCAAACCTCGCACCTATACTTTGAATAGTCCCAAACTAGCTATAATAACCCATACTTGCAACCTCAATGAAATCACACGATATACCACATAATCCAGCACCTGAAATGATAACTTCTATTCACAGCAGCTGCCCCCAATACTCAATTACAGATAGGAACCTCTTATTAGCTAAAGTCTTATTCCATCACTTTCATATACTGCCAACGATAAATAAAACACGCGATTAACCGCAACCATTCCTCAAGACACCCATACATGAAGCCACTTCCTTGTTGACTAATACCACAACAGACTCCCGGGCCAAACCTCGATATAAACCCTCTAATCAGGTGAAATCACATCTGTTCGTATTCATTAATGACTCCAACGATCACCTCGAATTCAACACACCACTCTGGTGATATGGCACCTCATCACAGGCCTAAGCCACAACTTGCATGATCTACGCACCAATGATGGGCGGTCTGAACATACTCAAATCATGACAAATGACTCAAACAAAAGAGCTGTAACTCAAACTCCTCGGTACCATCACCACACAAGGCTGGGACCCCATCCCATATCATAGAAATAGAATACCTGAATTTACCCCGAAGGGTCTAATCTCCTCGTAGCCTCGCTATAATGCGCGATCTTATCCAAACACTATTACACATGAAGCACCTCCAGTCGCAATGCTCAAAATGGACAGCCACGCACAGATTGGTGTCTGAAACCAAGCAATTCATCACACCCATGGTGAAGCAAGTAATATACACCATTCAATCCTTAAAGGACACAACTGATGCGCCATTCGCCGAGCAACACCCAATACAGACTTTCTTTGGAAACCAGGAAGCAAGACATACCAAGTAACATATGGAAAACTATTCTCAACATCACACTGTTGCGGCGTGCAACCCGATCCTGATAACATACCCGTGGCGGCGTGCCACCCGATCCAGACGAATATCTCACATAGGGAGATGCACATCGAGCCAAATTTGCTTATAATAACAAAATACTGAGTATCGGTCGTTAGCATACTGAGTGCATAATGATATCTACATATAGCGTTGTAAGCCACAAAACTCTAACACAATCCGAAAATCATGACACCTCATAGCATAGAAAGCATCTCGTAGATCTCCCCAGATCACTAGCAGGCTCAGTAACGATAGATTCAACCTGTCCCACATCAATACATATCGGGGCCAACCAAGCCATCTCAATCTAAATATGTAGCCACATCGGCCTGCCAACGAGCTCAATACCAAGAAGCCTGAAGCTGCTCCTTCCACTATTATAACTCCTGCCGGAGCTGTACGATACGGTTCCCAGCACCAAATAAATACCGAAATCCACAGTCTCGCCCGGCGGCATGCCCGACCACAAGGAACGCATTCGAAAAGTCTCTCAATACCAGAACTGAATCCATGGTAGTAACCTCTATACTGACACCCGTCACAAAGATCCTGTTAATAAAAGTAATCCTTGCCAGTCGTCCACTGGTCTTTCGAACACAACCATTTTGCTAGAACGTAATCCGATGCACCTCGAGTACCCAATCGTTCTTCGAAGATATTCTAAAATTCTCCTCTTCCATCAAACACACTCAGATATCAACAGTCGATCTAGCAAGAAAGTGCTGCAATACTACCGAAGTACCATCAACTTAGTCACATTGCCCTTTTTCTAAAACATATACCCTCGTCAAATCACTTCCGATTAGCAGTACCATTTCCTTGATAAACTGAGGCTACCCGTTGCCTGAGAATTTATGAACTTCTCTTCATAACTGAATTGTAATTCATCTAGCCCAGAACTTCCACTGATCCCACCTTGAGGAAAAATCATTACATATTCCATGCTTCACATACCCATAGAAAATATACTCATTTTCAAACCATGGTAAAACCCAACAAGAGCATTTCTGCCAACTCCATTTGTACAAGCTAAACTGCCAGGTTTGAATCCTTCTGTCTAAACCAAGCTGAGCAAGCCGTCAAAACCCAAGAGCATTGCTGCAAAATGCCAGTAAAAGCTCAAGACGTCCTATTATTTGCACACATCTAAGAAGCATCATATAACCTTTATCAAAATTTCCTTTACGCGTGCCATCCTCGGCTCAATTTTTGCAACCAGAACTGATCTTCCAGCATACCTCAAACGGAAACAACATAGCACATAACCGTGCGATCAGCTAATCAACAGCAACCTCCCCAACTTGGCTTGAAGCCATCTATCAAGACACATTTAATAACCCATAATACTTTTACTCCAATGATGCCACAATATTATAGTGAGATTAAACTCAAATCATATATTAGTTTATGAAAACACAGATCCTCGGATACTGAAATCCTATACAAACCTTGCATTCATCCCCGCATCAGCTGAGTCCACTCTCTGAAGCGACCCAAAATTTCAAATTACAACATGTAAATTTCAATTAAACATGAGATCTTCTAACCATAAACATAAGAATCGTACCCCTTAAGAACACTCCGCAGGAGATAACCCACTTGCTTCGCCTCAGTTTAGTTTTTTAGCACACCTTCCACCGTCATACATATAACACATCTATTTTGTTTTCCTGAGTCTGAACTCATACCGCCACACGTAACGTACTTCACTTCCCGACTAGGATATACAAAAATATTCTTCATGCAGCCATAACTCCGGCCACACATCGAATCACAATAGGAATCGAACACTTAACAGTTCACCTATTATCCAGTAGACTTCTCCGTCACTACCGAGTCACATTGATACATCTCATAACACTAACATACTCATAACATGGATATCCAATCGCCATTCAGGCTAATAGGGACAATATCGGACATATAAATTCAGAACACTTACTAACACAATCAGCACCTCAGTGCTCAAGCCATAGGCAAGATCCGACCTCAAGTCCTCCGGACTGGCCCAACATCAAACTCACAGAATCACCTCTCGCCCCTTGATTGGGGAATCACAAGACATCCAGGCACATACAATGCTGAGAGCTTACGTGCGCGTACAGACGTGTGAAAGGAATTTCAAGAGTTATATCTCAAGCTGAATCAAGTACGCATGATAAGAATTCCAAGAAAGTGAAGTTTTCCTAAAGGTTCTGCAGCCTCTCGAGGATAAATACAAACGTCTCCGTACCGATCCGTGAGACTCTACTAAACCTGCTCATGACTCTTGAGACCTAGTAACCTAGGCTCTGATACCAACTTGTCATGCCCCAATTTCCAAACCCGATCGTGATGGCGCCTCTCATGAAGACAAGGCCAGCCAACTAACCCAAATCGTCTATTTTAACAGTCATTAAACATAATGAATAGAAAATACCACTTAATGGCATTAAAAACTATCAATTACAACCCAACACAACCCGACCGGGGTGTCACAAGTCACAAGCATCTAAGAAGTAGGAACACGACTACTAGGCCAAATATATATAAAAGGAAATCTGGAATCCAAAAGATAAGTCCGGTACCGCGAACGCTGGCGGTCACCTTGCCCAGCTACGATAGCAATATCTTCAATCAGCTAATAACCCACTACCGGGTGAACAATACCTGCAACTGCACGCGGGGTGCAGGGAGTAAAGTGAGTACTCCAACTCAGTGAGTAATAGAAGTAAATAACAACTGAGCAGTAAGAAATCACATAAAGCAACCAACATGCTGTATAGAAGCCGGGTACAATTTTCAAAGAAAGATAGTGAAATATGTGATATCTTTAAAAATGCCTTGGCTTAGTTCAAATCCCTTTTGAAAATGATTTTTTCAATAATTACAAAAATGGTTTCAAACAGTTAGTGCTGATAGGCACAGAAAACCTGCCCCTCGGGCATAAATACTACAGTATAACTGGTAAGAAGGCAAATAAGTATGTAAGATGAGCACATTAAAGTTCGCCCCTCGGGCACAGCTCAAACCAGTATCATCTCCTCGGGCACAGTGTCATATCACTCAGATCAGTATCAGCCCCTCGGGCTCAGTATCAGTCACACAGTACAACATCAGCCCCTCGGGCTCACTCTCACTCATATGGGTACCCGCGCTCACTGTGGGTGTGGAGACTCTGGAGGGTCTCCTATAGCCCAAGCACTATCAATAAGGCTTGAAAGCCTGAACAATATCAATGCGAGGCCTGAAAGCCTGCTCATAATACACTCGAGGCCTGAAAGCCTCCTCACCAATAACTCGAGGCCTGAAAGCCTCCTCACATCACTCGAGGCCTGAAAGCCTCCTCACATCACTCAAGGCCTGAAAGCTTCCTCACATCACTCGAGGCCTGAAAGCCTCCTCACATCACTCGAGGCCTGAAAGCCTCCTCACATCACTCATCAGATCCTCAATCCTCAATCATGGCCCTCGGCCTCAATCTGTCCAAAATAATCATAAGCCCCTCGGGCATCAATGAAAATGAAATTTGCTCAGCTCAAACAATTGTCCAAATATCAGTTAAAACTCAAGGTTGAGTAAAAATATAGTTGAGTTCATGAAACAGTGTAATTTAAATGGACTGGGTTCGAATAATATTTCAAATAGTGAGGAAAACAATGATGATAGCTCACAAGAAGTTCAAACAGTCGGTAATAAGCCCCAAATATGGCAATAAGCCAAAGTCATAGTGAAAAACAATATGCCATAGTCAAATACGCGGTAAAATCAACAACCGGGATGGATCGAGTCGCAATCCCCAATGGTGCTGTACCCCACGCTCACTATCTGGCATGCAAGTCACCTCAATATACCACTACAGTGTGCAAATCCGGGGTTTCAAACCCTCAGAATATCATTTACAATCATTACTCACCTCGAACCGGTGAAATTCCTTGCTCCCGACGCCTTTGCCCCCCAAATTGGCCTCCACGCGCGTCGAATCTAACCAAAACCAGAGCGAATACATTAAAATATGCGAAGAGAACAATACCCAATCGAAAGGAATCGAAAAATAGCAAAAATCTCAAAACTAGCAAAACCCGAGCCCAAAAAATTATAAAACTTACATTACCGGATTCCTCATCTCGCCATGAGTCCATACCTACCAAGAACTCCCAAATCCGAGCTCAAATTGCCTATGAAATACCAATTTGAAATATTAAAACTCAAGCCCTAGCTTTACCCCTTTTTAATGAATTTAAACCAATTTCCATGTTAATTCTACCATAAACTTGAATAATTAGGCCAAGGAACTTACCTCCATTCGATTCTCAGACAAAACCCTCGAAAATTCTCGCCCAAAGCTCTCCAAGATGCTCAAAAATGGAGGAAAAATGTCTTAACTCGCGGAACAAAATGACACTTTAAAACTCTTTCCTGTCCAGCCCTTTTCGCATCTGCGATAACATAACCGCTTCTGCGATTACCTCTTCTGCGTCCCTCTTCCGCTTCTGCGGACTTTCACTTGAGAGCCACGACCTCTTCTGCGGTGATCGCTTTTGTGGAACCCCTTCCGCTTCTGCTTAAATGCCAAGCCTTTCTAAAATCGCACCTGTGACCTTCCCACCACATCTGCGGTCCCTTTTCCGCAGATACGGAAATACCAGAACCAGTAGACTTAAACATGCAACAAACTCCAAAACTATCCGTTCAACTACTCGAACTCATCCGAGGCCCCCGAGACCTCAACCAAAAGAACAGACACGATCTAATATCCTATCCAAACTTGCTCGAATCATCAAAACGCCATCGTTAACATCAAAATCCTCAATTTTCATCAAATCAAAGCCTAAGTTTCTTAAAAAACTTCTGAATTGCACATTCGATCAAAAACCCGACCTAAACACCTGCGAATGACCTGAAACTTTGCACACATATCCAAAATCACCTAACGGAGCTACTGCAACTCTCGAAATTCCATTCCGACCCTCGAATCAAAATCTCACCTATCAACCGGAATCTGCCGAAATTCAAACTTCGCCAATTCAAGCCTAATTCTACACCGGACCTCCAAATTCAATTCCGATCGCACTCCTAAGTCACAAATCATCCCCCGAAGCTAACCAAATCACCAGAATTCACATCCAATCCTTCTAACTATATAGTCAACTTCCTATTGACTTTTCCAAAACAAGCTTCCTTCTAAGAGACTAAGTGCCTCATTCCCAACTAAAACCAATTCAATTATACCCGATCAACTCTAATACTGATATTGAAACATAGAACAACATAATATGGGGGAAACGGGGCAGTAACTCACGTGACGACGGGCCGGATCGTCACACCAACGTAGTATAAAATATAGTTTAGTATATAATTCAACACAGAAACATTAGTGTATAAAATTCCTTAAGCTTGTCAACGCTACTGTGTTAAAACCAAAAATCAGAAAATCTGTTAGAAGAATAAAAGAAACTCGAAAAGCAGTAAAGATTAAGAAATATTCCAAGTCCACAATTTTCTTGTGCGTCATTAAGCAATTTTAATCCCCTCACACGTTGCCAAGGTAATGGATTAAATCCTTCCATGATAAAACGGAATAAACCTTCCTGCAACAGTGGCAATACAAACTGCAGGATACCAACTGACTTAAAGAACGGAGCAAAATCACACTTACCAATTTGAGAGAGAGAGGCTGCGAATTAGAATGCAGTATTTTCAGAAAGAAAGAAGTTCTATAGTATTTTTGATGTGTTAATACAAAGCCATGCCTCTGAATTTATAGGCAATTACTGGAAGAGGTGTGATGTCTGTTCTGGAAAAGGTGCCTGTTCAGAAATTTCACCGCCTGCCGCGGTCCTACCGCGGTTACGCTAGGATCGAGGCCAAAGTGGCCCTCTGAACCTGTAGAAGGGTTCTGGCATGGTCCTACTGCGGTTACTCTAGGACCGTGGCCAAAGTGGCCCTTTGAACCTTTAGAAGGGTTCTGGGGCGGTCCTACCGCGGTTACGCTAGGACCGTGGCCAAACTATATTTCTGAATCTTCAGTAGTGATCTGGCATTTAATTAATAATTAAATAATTAATTAAAGAAATTTTGTCCTAAAAATAATCTGATCGATCATTAGACAAATCCGAAGCCGAAGCCGAAGCCGAAGCCGAGCGAGCGACGACGACGGCGCGAGGCTTCATTATCTTCAACTCCTTTTAAGAGCTTTAAGAGGTAATTTTATATATATACAAACAAATGTAGTTGTTATCACACCTCCTTTTTTCACTACTACATCCCGCGAATGGTGTAATAAAGGGAGTTATTTCCAACTTGAAGTGACAATCGAAACGGGATTTATTTAAAAGATTCAGAGTCACCACTTGGGAGATTTATGGTGTCCCAAGTCACCGGTTGAATCCCGAATCGAGGAAATTATTGACTCTGTTAACAGTCCGCGATCCAGAAATCCGAGTAAGGAATTCTGTTAACCCGGGAGAAGGTGTTAGGCATTTCCGGGTTCCGTGGTTCTAGCCCGGTCGCTCAACTGTTGAATTTGATTTTATCTGATTACAAAACATGTTCTACCTTATGTGCCTTTTATTAGTATCCCGCTTTTATTTTTATTTTATTAAGAAATGCAACATCGTGAAAATGCATTTCGAACCACGTCGCACCAGTGCACCCATGGTTGTCAACCCATTTCGACTCCGTTGAGATTTGGATTTGGGTCACATAGATTTGCACCTGAGTTTAGGAATGTAATATTATTAAAAGCGCGCCTAAAGAGACTAACGCGTTATTATTTTGGGGAAGGTCGTAAAATTTGCTAAACGGCCCATCCCGAATTCTACGTATTCTTATTATAGCAATTTATTGAGGGCCTCGAAACTTATATTTTTATTCAGCGAGGCTCGTCTCATCACCTTCATTTAAAGGCCAATCCTGAAGTAACTATGATTTTTCTATTAATTCTCGTCGCTAAAAAAAACAAGCCCTAATCAATTAACATTAATGAATGAGTGTTGAGTGAAGGCAGCCCGAGAATAGCCTTAGGAGAGTGGGCTTCAAGGACAGCCCAAAAACAAGAACTGCTCAGTGGAGATGCAGTCAGTGCTTTTGGGCTTATAACTGACCCAACGAACATCTGGGCAGAGTTATTTTGAGGCTTCAATTCTTAAAGCCGAACTCATTGCCCAATCTCAGCAACATTTCAATTTCTAACACAACTGCAATTCCCCAAATGAACATGAAGAACGCAAACCTTATGACCAGACTTGTCAAATTTGAACTGGTAAACTAGCAATGCGTAGTATTAGATAATTAACATAAGATTCAGGCATTTAACAAACAGAAGCCAGATTGTAGGCACGCCCTAATTACTTAGATTGAATAATGCAACGTCTTAATGACAATTTCCAATCTAATGACTTAGAAAATATTGATTCTAATTCTACCTCTCAATTAGATTCAATGACCTTTTATATCACATAAGGAATATAGGGAGCATTGGATTTCCTAAAAGTCCAAGCCTCAGTGCACTAATTCCGACTTGGTTTCTGATTTAAACTACAACTTTCACAGAAAATTCAACTATATGCATTGAAGCAACAACTCTAACAAAAATAAACTCGGATCCAAAGTTTAACAGTCTTAGTCCAAGTTATACAGTACAAATAGAAATTTGGACGACATCAATAACTAGAATGCTGAAACACACAGTCAAGAATCGAAATAACACCAATCTCATGCTTCAATTATCCTTGGGATTCTTCTTTCACATTTCATCTTACAATTATCAAAACAAAGTCGTGTACCTGGAGATAAGATAGAAATGGAGGATAAGAAATCAACTAGCAGTAGCAATTTTCAGCAACAACTCAGGAAGAATATCAGGAATTCAGTAACAAATCAACCAACACAGCAACAAGGAAAGCAATTCTCGAATCCAAAATAACTCTTCACACATCTAGGGAGTGACAGGAGTCAGTAGAAGACTCAAACAGCCCAATCAGACTCTAAATTTACTCGAATATACACAAATTGACTTGAAAGTGAACTTTGAAATGCTTCTGAAGCTTACTAGTGCAAAACTCTACCAAAAACCCACTTAAATGGATTCAAATTCACCCAAAATGGGCGTTTGAACTTCAGTAAACAAAGCTGGAACTATGAATGTTTTAGCTTTTTGTATATGTTTTTATTTAATTTTTTCAGGATGGAAAGAGGCTTCAAAATTTCAGATCTAGAACTTGAATCTGAAATTCAAATTTTGATTCTGGAAACTATAGCCTAGTTTTGGGGGAATTCTAGGGGGCTGAAACTTCCTTCTTAAGGCACTATTCATTGCCTTTTATAGGCAAAATAAGGGCAGCCTTCAGATTTTATGTTTATCCTTTAGTCCCTATTTTATTTACTTATTCAATCCCTTGTTTTCTGACTTGTGACCCAAGTTAGTATACTTATTTTACTGAAATCTAACTAAAGCCCTTCCCTAGAAGGTTCTAGGTGATTCTATTATATCCTACAGCATTTCTGGCCAATCCTAATTACCCAAACTACCCCTGAGTTCATTTTGAAATTGCTAGTCTTACACTAGTTGAACCCAACCCCTTTTATCAACCATAGTTAACTAAAATGGTATACACTATTCGACTATAACCAATCACCTCAAACTAAACCTAAATATTACTTGAAAACAGTCAAAGAACTAAAGAACCATTACTTAATCAAAATCATACATTAATATTACTTAAATTGATAAACTACTTGAACAAATATGGGTCTAAAACACAAAATCAGACTATTAAACCTAATGGACCCCAATCCTAAAGAATTCAAATTGTACCAGAAGAAGAGCAGACATGTTGAAATTGAATCAAAACTAACAGAAAATCCGATTGAACTACAATTAACCACTTGAGCTAATTAACCCAACATTTGAACATTAAAACTATCAGAAATAAACGAAAATCAGATCAACAAAATCAGAAATAGCATAGCTCAAAAAATAACTGGCAACAAGATCATGAATTAACTAACAGAATCCAAAACTCATGAAAACAATGAAAGATAAAAGAAAATCAAGGAAGGACCTTACTAACCTAGGCTTCAACCTTGACCGATTTCTAGAATTGAATTTTAATTAATATTACAGGTTTATTTTGTCAAAAATAAACTTATAATATTAATTAAAATCATCCAAATTATTGAAACTCCAGACGGGCTAAAATTCGAAAACTCTAGATCCGAAATTTGAGATGGCCTGGTGAAATTCGAGACTTTTTGGCTTGGGATTCAAGGTGAGGGGGGTCATGGAGACTGTGGGGTGTGAATTTGGGCCGGTTTGGACAAGGTTGTGTTTTGGCTGGAAATTTCGATCTAATATTCGAAATGATTGGTTACGATTCGATGGATATGGTCTTAGGGGTTGGAAAGAGGAGGAAAAGGAGAGTAAGTGGTGAAATTTTGGGAGGCTTTGGGGCTTCGCTGCCGCCGGCGTTAGGGCGGAGGGCGGAGGGCGGAGGGTGGAGGGCGGTNTATAATCAGGGACAATTGAATGATTTAAAAAAATTCGTGCCGTCATTTATTGAAACAAAACAAATCAGCAAAGAATAAATCAAATAATTACTAATACAACTCGACTTAAGCTATCATGAAGAGAAAACAGCAAGGGACTCTTACTTGTAAAACTCTAAGACTTTAGCAGCTCTGAACCTGAACTTCGATGACCTTGAGTGAGATTTGAGATCTGTTAATGGCGGATTGGGAATGAGGGAGGTGCAGATAACATGTAATTGTGACTTTAACTGATTTGGTAAACTTTAGGGTTTTGGACCAGAATTTGATCCGGGATTCGAGCAATTTGAGGGATGTTGGAAGTAAACAGAGTGGATCTGTGATGTAGGGGGAGGTGTAAAAACCTAGTGTAAATTTGGTAACAATTGGGGGCGGCGCCGCCATGAGCGGCAGAGATGACAGTAACAAAATTGAATATTCGAGTAGGCAGGGTATGATTCGAGCCATTGAAATATCAGGCTTGGAAAGAGGAGTTCACGGGGAGTTTATGGTGTAATTTAGGAGGATTTGGGCTTCGCCGCCACCGCCGGCGATTTTCGACCGCTGGCGTTAGAGCGGAAGGTGGCGGAGATATGGCGGTGTTACACCGGCGGCTGGAGGCGGGGAAGAGGTACGAGGAGGGTGATATATGTTTTAGGGTTTAGGATATTTTTAGGACACCTTTATTAAAATGGGGGGATCAATGGGGACCGTTGGATGACGGAGATGAACAGTTGTGATCCATTGACGCCAAAACAGCATCGTTTTGGGCATCTCTGGACCGGATCGGGGACTAGGTTGGGCTGGAGTGGGTTGGATTAGATTTCAATTGGGTTATAGCAATTTCGGCCCAATTTTTTGCATCTTATTTGATTTCTGTATCTATTATTTTTCTTGTATTTTTCTGATTTCATTAAAAATGCAAAAATTAAAATAAAGACATAATATACTTTCCAAAGTTAAACTAATTAATTCCTAAAATTGTTTAAAATCTATTTTGTGACAAATTCAATAATTAACAATTAAAAATGCAAATGTGGACTATTTTTGTTATTTTCTTTATATTTTGTTCTAAAAACAAATTAACCCCTAATTAATCCTAAAATATGAAATTAAATCCTAAATGTAAATGCGTATTTTTATATTTTTGTACGAATTAAGATGCACATATAAAATGCAACAATTACCAAAAAATGACACAAAAATTCACAGAAATTGTAAAAATATAGAAAAATCATTTTATTTGAAATTTTTGGAGTAATTCATATATAGGGCAACAATCACGTACTTACAGCTGCCCCTCTTTGCTTGGAAACATGTAAAGTTTTCGGGCAAAGATAAATGAGCAAATACAAGCGATTTTTGCCCGTTCAAATATTCCGTTGTGAAGCATTTTGAAAAGAGCTGACCGCTCCCTGCTTCGGAGGTTGCCTACATATCCTTGGCTAAAAAGGAATCAGGTCAGTGTAGTTAAGGAGGGTTTGTTAGCTGGGACTACTAGGAGCTGTGATCTCACTGCTGCTACTGCTTGCTGACCTCCCTTATTACACCGTGTCAAAATAAAAAGAAACTACCTAAGCTATGATCTATGAATTACAAAAAAGGTCCTATCTATGTCTTCAAACTTTCTCTTGTGTTGCGTTGAACTTATATTCTTCCGATGGAATCCTTGTTGTTGTCTTGCATTATGATTGGCGATGTTTCACCACTCCTTCGAGTGATGCTTGATTGCTAAATTTTGAACTATATGCCTCTATTCTCCAGGAGGGCTCCTGACTGCTGACGCTTGAAAAGTATTCCCTTGTTCTCCAGGTGGGCTCCTCAATGCAGCGCTTGAAAAGTATTCCCTTGTTCTCCAGGTGGGCTTCTGACTGCAACAAAATAAACAAAGGAAATTTCTGCCCCAGTTTGGTGATTGGGCTCATCATGTTATCCAACATCAAAAATTAAAAGCAAAAATTTGAATTGTACTTCCCTTGTTTTCCAGGTGGGCGCCTGATTGCTGAAACTTGAAATGTATTCCCTTATTCTCCAGGTGGGCTCCTGATTACTAAACTTGAAAAGTATTCCCTTGTTCTGGGTGGGCTCATGATTGCAACAAAATAAACAAACAAAGAAAATTTTCTGCCCCAGTTTGGTGGCTGGGTACAATATGTTATCAAATATTAAAAATTAAAAGCTAAAATTTGAATTGCACTTCCCTTGTTCTCCAGGTGGGCGCTTGACTGCTGAAACTTGAAAATATTCCCTTGTTCTCCAGGTGGGCTCCTGATTACTGAACTTGAAAAGTATTCCCCTGTTCTCCAGGTGGGCTCCTGATTACTGAACTTGAAAATTATTCCCTTGTTCTCCAGGTGGGCTCCTAACTACTGAACTTGAAAAGTATTCCCTTGTTCTCCAGGTGGGCTCCTAATTGCAACAAAATAAACAAACAAAGAAAATTTTCTGCCCCAGTTTCAATCAAAACAGACTTGTTAATATAAAATGGTGGTTAGCTGCTGGCATTCTTGTTGGGTATGCTCCTGCTTCCAGCTCTGTTCCAACTTGTTTTCTTGGACTTGCTTCGAAGCGCCTCGACTTCCTGACTGACTTTTAACCCGCGACTTTGATGACCCAAATGTTTTATCCCGTATTGCTATTTTGTGTTTCTGACCCTTCTATTTGAAACTTTGCTTCTTCCCTACAACTATATGATTAACCCACTGATGGAACTTCCAGTGGTCCTTCATGTCTTACTTTTCCTTTGACATCTTTGATATATTCTGGCCCTGTTGCGCTGTACAACTGGGAAGCTAGTAGTTAGACTTGATGTCTTTCCTCTTTGTTTTTGAATAGAATTGACACTGAAACATCTTACAGACAGACCTCAAGAAAATGAAATGCAATGATCTCAAAGGTTTAGGATAGAAAGAATCCGAAAATGGATGATTTGTAATGCAAAGAAGAGGATAGGACTTATCTGAGTGGAACGGCCGGTAACATTGATCATGCCATGCATTTTGGATTAACCATCCTAGTCTGTCTAACCCATCAGCTTTCAATTACTCCATTTGTTGTTCCAGAATTTCATAACCTGATTTTCACCAAAAATCCAAACCTTGCTCGTCTTGCCATGTTTTGAGCAGCTTTTAACCACAGACTTGTTTCATTTGCCCATCTGAAAACTCACCTTCGCCTTAAGGTGCCCGTGAGGGTTTTCACCGATAAGACTCTCTCATTTTTGATTTCTCTCAGCTCACATCGCCTTTCGGTGCCCGTGAGGGTTTTCACCAATAAGACTCTCTCATTTTTTATTTCTCCTCTAGTACCAGAGTGTTTTCCCCCAACACGAATCACTTTACCTGCTCGCATTGGAATTTCATGAAGATTGATTGGAAGGTCTTTCTTTGGACCGTAATGTAGGCTTTTGGATGGGGTTTAGAAAGAAGGGTATAGAGGCTCAAAATAATTCAACATGGTTTTAACATTACAACTTTCGGAATCGGCCTTCTTACAATAATCACAACTTCTGCCCCAGTTTCCTTCTTAGAGACTTTTGGAGTTTTGTTTTGGTATGACTGAACATCAGAGAGGGTGCCTACGTACCCTTTTGGGATCAAGTCAAACATAGTTCAGGTCATAAAATTTCGTCGTTGTTGAGATCATTCCTTTCTTCCACTTTTCTTTTCTTTCTTTTCATTTCTTTTCTTTTCTTTCTCTTTTCTTTTCTTTTGTTTTTCTTTTCTCTCCTCTTTTCATTTCTTTTCTTTTTCTTTTATCTTCTCTCTCTTTTCTTTTCTTTTCTCTTTTTCTTTTCCTTTTCATCTTCATTTTTTTTTCGCTGCTCTTCTCTTATTTTAACACTTACTTTCCGGCGCGGGCCTACGAGTTTTATAGTTGATTCCGAAAGAGGGGTACGAAAGAAAATAGAATAAGGCTCAAAGGGATAACAAAGGGATCAAGTGTTTGGATACTAGAAAAAAAATGCCTTAGTCATTTCAATCTCAAAACATGCCAAATACAATTAAGTACGATTAGACAAAGAAATCATACATAGTATCGCTTGACTGCGTCGGAGTTGATAGCCATTTATACACATTTTCCTTCCACATCTGTTAGATATAATGCACCATTGGACAACACTCGGGGTTACAATAAATGGCCCCTGCCAGTTGGGGGCGAACTTTCTTTTTGCTTCGGCCCAATGAGGTAAGATACGCCTCAACACCAATTTACCTACTTCAAACTTCCGCGAATGCACTTTCTTGTTATATGCTCTTACCATTCTCTGTTGGTACAATTGTCCGTGACATACTGCTGCCAATATCTTTTCATCAATCAAGCTCAGTTGTTGCAAGCGGGCCTTGACCCATTCAACATCGTCAATTTCCGCCTCGGCGATAATCCGAAGGGATGGTATTTCAACCTCTGCACGTATTACCGCCTTCGTACCATATACCAATGAATAAGGAGTCGCCCCTACTGAAGTGCGAACAGTAGTGCGATAACCTAACAGGGCAAAAGGTAACTTCTCATGCCATTTCCTGGACCCTTCCACCATTTTCCGAAGTATATTCTTGATATTCTTGTTAGCTGCCTCGACTACTCCATTTGCCTTAGGACGATATGGGGTGGAATTGCAGTGCGTGATCTTAAACCGCTGACACGTCTCCGCCATCAGATGGCTGTTGAGATTGGCACCATTGTCTGTGATAATTACCTTCGGGATTCCAAATCGACAAATGATATTCGAATGCACAAAATCGACCACTTCCTTCTTGGTCACCGATTTGAAAGTTCTCGCCTCAACCCACGTAGTGAAATAATCAATGGCTACCGGAATAAACCTGTGCCCATTTGACGCCGCTGGCTACATCAGCACAATGACATCCATTCCCCAAGCAACGAAAGGTCATGGTGCCGATAATGTATGCAATTCAAACGGTGGAGAGTGAATCAAGTCTCCGTGTACCTGGCACTGATGACACTTGCGCATGAAACTGATACAATCCCGTTCCATAGTAAGCAAATAATACCCTGCTTGAGGAATCTTCTTGGCTAATACATATCCATTCATATGAGGTCCACACACTCCCGCATGTACCTCGGTCATGATAGTTGTAGCCTGCCTAGCATCCATGCACCTCAATAAACCAAGATCTGGAGTTCTTTTGTACAATACTCCTCCACTGAAGAAAAATCCATTTGCTAAGCGTCTAATGGCTCTCTTTTGATCCGCTGTGGCCTGTGACGGATATACTCCCATCCTGAGGTATTCTTTGATATCATACAACCATGGCTCACCATCAAGATCCTCTTATACCAGGTTATAATAGGCATGATGATCTCGGACCTAAATCTGCAACGGGTCCACGTACGCCTTAGTTAGATGATGCAACATTGATGCCAAAGTGGCCAAAGCGTCAGCAACTTCATTATGAATCCTTAGGATATGCCTGAAGTCTATCGACTGAAACCGCAGACAAAGTTCATGCAAACACTGCTGGTACGGTATGAGCTTTAAGTCTTGCGTCTCCCATTCTCCCTGAATCTGATGCACCAGAAGATCCGAGTCGCCTATGACCAAGATCTCCCGGACACCCATGTCTATGGCCAACCTCAAACCCAAGATACATGCCTCGTATTCAGCCATGTTATTGGTGCAATAAAGGCAAAGTTGAGCAGTAGCAGGGTAGTGTTGCCCTGTCTTAGAAATAAGTACCACTCCTATCCCAATACCTTTGGTATTGGCAGCCCCATTAAAGAACAACTTCCACCCCAGTTTTTCGTCTTGTTCTAATTCCTTAACGTGCATTGTCTCCTCATCAGGGAAATATGTCTTCAAAGGTTCATACTCATCATCAACTGGGTTCTCGGCTAGATGATCAGCCACCGCTTGTGCCTTCATTGTAGTCCAGGTCACATAAACAATATCAAATTCCGTGAGCAAGATTTGCCACTTCGCGAGTCTCTCTATGGGCATAGGCTTCTGAAAAATGTACTTCAATGGGTTCAACCGCGAGATGAGATAGGTGGTATATGATGACAAGTAATGTTTTAACTTCTGCGCTACCCAGGTTAAAGAACAACACATTCTCTCCAGCTGAGTGTATTTTACCTCTAAGATGTGAACTTTTTGCTGAGGTAGTAAATTGCCCGTTCTTTCTTTCCTGTGATGTCATGCTGCTCCAGTACACAGCCAAAAGAGTTATCCAAAACTGTCAGATAGAGGATCAAGGGCCTTCCCGGCTCTGGCGAAACCAACACAGGTGGACTGGCCAAATATTCCTTGATCTTGTCAAATTCTTCTTGACATTCATCTATCCATCTGACCGCAACATCTTTCTTTAGCAGCTTAAAGATAGGTTTGCAAGTCGTCGTAAGCTGGGCAATGAACCTGCTGATATAATTCAACCTGCCGAGCAAACTCATCACCTCTTTCTTACTTTTCGGCAGTGGTAACTCCTGAATGGCTTTGATCTTGGATGGGTCCAACTCAATACCGCATCGACTTACCACGAACCCCAACAACTTCCCTGACAGAACTCCAAAAGCACACTTTGCTGGATTAAGTTTGAGGTTGTACCTGCGGAGCCTCTGGAAGAATTTCCTCAAGTCTTTAACATGGTCACATTGCTTCCTTGACTTTATGATCACGTCGCCTACATAGACCTCAATTTACTGATGTATCATATCATGGAACATGGTGGTCATTTCCCTCATATATGTTGCCCTTGCGTTCTTCAACCCGAATGGCATGACCCTATAACAATATGTCCCCCAAGGCGTGATGAATGCCGTCTTTTCCGCATCTTCCTCATCCATTAAAATCTGGTGATAACCCGCATAACAATCCACGAAGGAACTGATCTCATGTTTGGCACAATTTTCAATCAATATATGGATGTTTGGCAGTGGGAAGTTGTCTTTTGGACTTGCCTTATTGAGATCACGGTAATCAACGCACACTCTGGTCTTTCCATCCTTCTTTGGTACAGTCACAACATTAGCTAACCACGTGGATATCGGGTGACCCAGATGACCTTTGCATCAAACTGCTTGGTGACCTCTTCTTTGATTTTCACAGTGATATCTGTTTTGAATTTCCTCAGCTTCTGCTTGACAAGAAGGCATGTTGGGTCGGTGGGCAATTTGTGGACCACCAAGTCGGTACTTAAACCTGGCATATCGTTATATGATCACACAAAACATCTTTGTACTCAAGCAGCGCTTTGATTATCTCTTCTTTGAGCGGAGGCTCCAAATGGACACTTATTTTTGTTTCCTGAACATTCTCTTGATCCCCTAAATTGATTGCTTCTGTGTCGTTCAGATTAGGTTTGGGTTTTTCCTCAAATTGGCTTATTCTTTACTGATTTCTTCAAAGGCTTCCTCATCATCGTATTCTACCTCGTCATCACACTCAATTTCTTATATTATTATTTTGGAGTTAGATTGGTAATCAAGACTAGGCCGAAGACTCCTCATGCATGACACATCAGTGAAACCAGCATAAAAGGGACTGTACAAGAAAGAAAAGAAAGACAACATAAAGGCTATCAAGAATGAAAAAGGAAAAAAATTACATTTCATTAAAATTGTAAGATAACAGGGTTTAACTCATCCAAACGGACGAAACATAGCATCCAAATTACAACCCTGGAAATAATCTAGATTAAACTGAAAGGAAAATTAAAACTAACTACCACGACTCCCTCCGGGTAGGAAGAGGAGTAGCTTCCCAATTATTAAGCTTTGCATGGGCCCCCACGAACTGCACGTCCACTTTACTTGCACCTTGGCCTGCCTCCACCATATTCACCTCATCAAACAACCTTTCAAACCTTTCCATCAGCTCCTTGTCGGGTTCCATCAAGATAGAATGAAGCATTACCGTTGCTGGGCGCCTCTTAGTACCAGGCCGGACAAAGGAATGGGATAGGCATGGTATGGGTTTTGGAAGGGTCCGTGCTCTCTTTTTCATCTGCTTAGCTCGCCTTATGTCAGCAGTAGTGGGCTTAAAGCCTAACCCGAAAGTATCCAAGCTTCCAGGAAGAGATACCGGCTGTATGATGCCCTGTAATGAGGCACCCAAGCCTTTTCCCTCCGGAATTATGGCAACTGACACTGTGTCCAAGACTTGGTAAACCCATGGACCTTTCTCGTCCTCAGCTTCATCGAAAGGCATAATGGTATTACACGAACTATCCTCTACATGCACAATAATTTCCTGACGATCCCATTCAAATTTGACCATCTGATGCAAGGTAGACGGCACAGCTTTTGCGGGATGAATCTAGGGCCTACCCAATAAGAGATTGTAGGAAACAGCCACGTCGATCACTTGGAACTCCAATGTGAATTCAAGTGGTCCTATTGTCAGTTCTAACACAATGTCCCCAACCGTGTCCTTTCCTCCTCCATCAAATCCTCGTACGCATATGCTATTCTTGTGGATTCTCTCACTGTCCACTTTTAATTTTTCCATGGTGGAGAGAGGGCAAATGATTGCACTGGACCCGTTGTCAATCAACTCTTGAGTAACCATAGAGTCCTCACACTTCACTGTGAGGTAAAGTGCCCTATTATACTCAGTACCTTCCAAAGGCAACTCATCATCAGAAAATGTAACCCTGTTGACCTCGAAAATCTTGTTCGCTATTTTCTCTAGATGATTTACAGAGATCTTATCCGGAACATGAGCTTCATTTAGAATTTTCATCAACGGCCGGCGATGCTCGTCCGAATGAATCAATAGAGACAGCAAAGAAATCTGTGTCGGGGTTTTCCTCAACTGCTCTACAATGGAATAATCTTGCGCCTTCATCTTCTTTAGGAATTCCTCAGCCTCCTCTTCAGTTACGACCCTTTTTACTGGTGCTGGATTGTCTTTGGCTGCTTTAACCTTTCTCAACTCTTCAGGGGCAAAGCATCTCCCTGAACGAGTCAGTCCATGGGTTTCACAAACTTCTTCTTTAACTTCCTCCCCCTTGTACGTCACAGTCACTTGGTCATAATTCTATGGGACGGCCTTTTCACTGATCACTGGTAATTGAGTCACCGATTTGATGATAACCGGCTCTGCGCGAGCGCCCTTTACAATCACAACGGGCTTGACAACTGCTCCTGGTACTTTAACTAGTTCTTGTTTTACTGCCATCGATGGTTTGCTGACTGTCTATTCTACTGTGACCAATGCCTTTCCACTGATTAATTTCTCATTTGCTTTGTTCTCACTGGCCCTGATCATCATTACGGTCTGTGAAGGCTTCTTGCAATCCCCTTTTTGCACTAACTCGATCATATGAGTCTCATGATGGGTGGCTAATGGATTCTGAGTGATGTTAGGTGACTCTGGAGCCTGCACTTCAATTCGACGGGTATCAATGAGCTCCTGGATGGCCGTTTTCAAATACCAGCACTTCTCCGTATCATGCCCCGGGGCACCCGAGCAATACTTGCAATTCACTGAATGGTCCAGGTTCCTTGGGGGAGGATTTGGTATTTTGGGTTCAATTGGACTTAACATGCCCAAATGTCTCAATCGGTGGTATAAGATGGTGTAAGATTCTCCCAATGGTGTGAAAGTTTTCTTCTTCTACAGCCTGTCATTTTTAGAAGCAAGGTTAGGTCGAAAATCGGGTCTAGTGGGGTTTTTGTAAGCTCTCGGAGGTGGGTATATGTTTTGAGTATGGTAGGTATTTTGTAGGGTGGGTGCATGCCAGGGCGTCTGAGGTTGGGGGTATGTTTGGGCATGGTGGACGGAGAAGTGGGGGACTAGAGGTGGATAGTAGTGTTGTGCCGGGCCATATGGGTTGTGTGGGTAGGTTTGGGGATGGGGCGTGGTTGGTGGTAATATGGTGATGGACCCCTGGACTAAGCTCTTGATTCCACTACTGTAACATCTTCTTTTTCTCTTCTTTCCCAACGCCCCTCCAGTGCCACTCTGGATGGCCTGGATAGTTGCTTTAATCGCTTAATAGCTTATAATTTTGTTAGTCTTGAGACCCTCTTCCACCATACTTCCCATTTTTACTACCTCGTTAAAAGTTTTTCCAACTGCCGATACCAGATGACCATAATATGTAGGCTCCAAAGCCTGTAGAAAGTAATCGACCATCTCACCTTCCTTTATTGGAGGATCCACTCTGGCGGCCTGTTCTCTCTACAGAAAATCGTACTCCCTGAAGCTTTCCCCTAGCTTCTTCTTAATTTTGGTCAATGACAGCCGGTCCGGGACAATCTCTAAGTTGTACTGAAAATGACCTGCGAATGCCCGGGCCAAATTATCCCATGTGTACCATCGAACATGATCTTGCCGCATGTACCATTCCAAAGCAGCACCACTGAGGCTTTGACTAAAATATGCCATTAATAACCCATCCCTTCCCCCAACGCCTCGCATCTTGCTGCAAAATCCCCACAGATGGGCTACTGGGTCACCATGTCCGTCATACAGAACAAACTTTGGTAACTTGAATCCCACAAGCAATTGGACGGCAGGAAACAAGCACAAGTCCTTGTAAGTGACACTCACCTGTCCTCCTAGACCTTGCATATTTATGAACGATTTTTCCAAGCTTTTCACATTTCGTATCATTTCTTCCTGCTCGGGGTTTTTAGGAGGCTTCTCTTCTTCAGCTGAGATATCAAGACGGGGAGTGTAAGGATATGGTTCTGGCAGTTTGAAGGTGGGTTCCGGTGGGTAATAGTGGGTTTCCTATGTTTGAAACAAGGGTTCACTAGAAGATCTCTGTAATGTGGCGGGTGGAGGAGCCACAAACACGGGAGTGGTTGGAGGTGGAGGGCATGGGATTTGTTTGGGTGGTGGAGGTGGTGGTGTCTGGGAAGTAGTTGCGTAGTATTGCTGGTAGCAGGGTAGGCCGGAGAGGAATTAACTATAGGAGGATCTTGTGGCTGAGCTAATGGTGGGATGTAGGTAGGGTTAGCAGGATAAGCTAGTAATGGGTGTCCCTTTGCCCAACCTGGTACATTTCGACCATCTATTGCTTCAATTTATACATCTCCTCTTTCATGGCATTGACATCCACAACTTCTTCCTCCCTGGACGGGTCGACGATGCTTGCTTCTAATTCTTGGTTGACCATTTTTGACTTATCTTTAAAGCGGGTGTTGTATGGGTGGGTTGCCAGAATGTCAGTCAACTGAATCACCTGTCTGATCTCATCATCAACAACAACGTTGTTAGAGGTTAGGGCATTAACAAATAGATAATCGCACGTTTGGGGGGTGAATGCACCTAGGCAGTTGATGGTTTCTAACATGCATTTGCTCGACCGCTTGCGTCATCCCGGCTTTATTTATTCTCGACTGTGGCATCTTTCTTTTATCCTTGCCTTGTTTCTTTTCATTTCGCCATTGTTTCTTTGTTGCGGATCTTTTTTTCTCTTTTGTTTCTCTTTTTCTCTCCTGTTTTTCTTTTATCGCTCCGCTCTTCTTTTCATTTTGGCTTTTTATTCTCACTGTATTTTCCTTTTTCATACGGCTATGTTCGGATCCTATAAGGATTGCCTACGCATCGTGCCCATGCCCAAATCAGATTAAATGCAATAAATGTAAAATAGCAACAAGAATGCTTTTTTGGAATTTTCAATTTTAATAATAGCAAATATTTCAAAAGGACTCAAGACTGACGCATAACTAACAGACTCTAACCGACAAGACGGGCTACAAACTCCATCAATTATTCTACTTTAAAATGAAAGTGCAGACTGACTTGAAAAGAAAGTACAGACTCAGATAACTGACAGACTCTAGTGAAAGAAAATACAGACTCTAATGACGGTCATGAATACATTAAAGCTCCTGGTGCCCGCGGGACATCGTTCGGTCTCGCCGCGGGCCTATGTGCAAGTTCCCCTTGGAATCTGTCCAAGACACTCATTATCTGTTTCACAAATATCATCACTGAGGCAAAGAAGGTAGTCTGAGTCATATTCTCGCACATTTGGAATTTTCTGGTGATGTAGTGAGCAATAGCTAGGATTCTTTCTCTGATTATGCCTTTTTCTTGAAGCAGTCGCCCTATTTGTTCGACCCTGGCTTCCAAAGTCTACTGATTTCACTCCTGGAGTTGTTGCAGGTCCATTTCTAATTGTGCTATTGCTGTATAACAGTGCTCCCTCTCAACCTTGAACTCTTTTGCCTGTTTGATCATTTTGTTTTCTGCGGTGATGACCCTTTTCTTTAATCCTGCGACCTCATTATCATATTCTTCCCTTAACTGCTTGATCATGCGGGCTAGTTCTTCCGTGTTTTTAGCCAACTTCTTTCGAACCCCGGATAATTCTCTTTCCGCTTTGTTGAAGTCAAAACTGTAGTCATCCACTCTTTGCCGTAGGCTTTTTATAAGTTTTGCGTCTTTGGCGCTCCTGACGGAATTTTTGGCAGCCATTTTCATCTTTTGGATTTGGGCCCATAAGGTCTCATTCTCCTTAGCCAATCTCTTTTTCTCACCTTAGTCGGCCGCAGCTTGTACGCTATTTTCAAACTTAAGGTCTTGCAACCGCTTTTCCAATTCTCCTATTTTGGCTCTGTATTCATTTTCTTTGGCTAACCAAGCCCACTGTTCTTGTGATGCTTCGGTAAACTCCTGGATGTGAGGTCTTTTGGCTGGTCTCTCATGCTCATATTCTCTCCTATACCAAGCAAGGTATCCTGGCGACACTTCGCCTTTGGCTCGATCCTGCACGCAAGTATCTGCTTTTAAGTATTGGCATTCATTCTAGATCTGGCGGACTCTTGCTTCAGGAAACTGTTCGTCAGGGCTAATCTCAACTACCTGAGCACTAAGGTTGTCGTCTTTTGGCACTATCTGGCACCTTCCGTGCTGCCTCAAAACCCGATACGGGGCATAAGGCTGGATTCTCTTGATACCCATTAGGAGGAAGTGCGGCCTTGCTGCTGGCATATATAGGATTTCATCAATAGGCAACCATCCAAGCGTCCACTCTATTTGACTAGCGGTGAGGGACCAGAACTATGTCATCCAACCTGTGAATCTTTCAGGCAGATGGACCCCTTTAATCCTTGTATAAAACTCTTCTATGTATGTTTTCTTTGAAGACCCATAACTCAAGAACTGAGGACGATGGCACAGGTGCTCGGTCATCCACATTTGCAGAAGTATATTGCACCCCTCAAAGAAATTTCCCCTGGCTTTGCAGGTTGTAAGAGCGCGGAAGATTTCGGCCAATATCATAGGTGCGAGAGTGCTTTTGGCTTGAGTCATTAGAGTATTGATGACCCCGGCTATTTTTATGTCAATCTTTGTGTCTTTCCTTGGAAATACCACAAGCGCCAAAAAAACCACCATGAAAGCGACACGCCTATGCTCCTCCCGTTTTTGGCAGTTTCCATTACTACATATCTTGCTTTATGGGTTATTGAACCCCCCAATGTGGCCATATATATGGTATATGAAGAGTGGGGTGCAAAAGCCATTTTCCAGATCTGCGTTGTGAACCGTTCTACATATTTTTAGAGAGTCTAAAAATCTGTGCACGACTACAGTTCTCGGGGCCACTAAGTATTTGTGTTTTAAAGGAACCTCATCTTTCCCGATGTACCCAGCCATTTCCTCTAGTGTTGGGGTAAGCTCAAAGTCTGAGAAATGGAACACATTGTGTGCCGGGTCCCAACATGTGACCAAATCTCTAATGATGTCCCCTCGAGGCGCAATTTCCAATAAACCAGTAAGCTCTTTCAAATATTTGTTGACCTCGCCCTGTCCTTCTTTGCCCAAATCGTTCCACCATAGACGTAACTCCAACGGGATTTTATTCATGATTGAGAAAGGTTCATTTTGAGTCATGCTCATCCTGCACATTTATTAAGGTGATTTAATCACTTATTTTTGTCCTAAAAGCAAAACGACACTATTCTTTTTATTCAAATTTCTAATTTCAAACAAACCCGATTTTACAAATACGGCCTTTCAGCACTTCGAGTGAAGGCTGTGCCCGCAAACCGTTTTAAAATGACTCAAAGTGGCTGTTCCTGTGAAAATAGCCTTCCGCCGCCCTTTTGGGACATTCAGCTTATTTTTCAACAGGAACAACGTCACCCGACTTATTTATGACGAAATAAAAAATTTTTGGCGAATTTTTGAAAAGAGATGGTTGGACCCGTCGAGGGTTGCCTACGTATCTCACACCCGGTGAGAATCAAACTTGCGTAGTTCGGGCAAGTAAACTAGCTATTTTCGAAAACAAAACTCTTTTTGTATTTTCTTTCCAACAATTGAAAATAAAATTCTTTCATTTTTTCTTTATTTTTTCTTTATTGGCAAATGACGCAAACTATGTCTACAAAAAAAGTCTTTGTTTTGCTTTTCAATTGGCACATAAAACAAATAAAAAAATATTTTTTCTTTTCTTTTTTTTTTTGTTTTCCTTTTCCATTGACACCAAACACTCCTCTTATTTTCTCAAAAATCCGGCAGAGTTTCAGCATTACTTGGACAAGGGTTTTTGCCAAATCAGGTAATCAACTCTCTACACTATTATTTCTCTTCCTTATTCCAAAATTAAAGTCGGTCAGCGCGCGAGTCCGAGAAAAATAAATGCAACACGTAAAATGCATCATGGTGGTCTTTTCATATCTGGTTACCTGTCCTAGACGGACCCAACCCCTATGTTGAGTCCCCTAAGTCACATGCACGTGATTCAAATAAGTGCTCTTACTAGGGATCCGGCATGAAGTCAAGTTATTCTAGGTTCAAAACCTGGGTATGTGTTCTAGACTATGTACCCGAGCGGACAACTCGAGTCGAGGATGGGGCTACGTACCGGGGACCCGCGGGATCGTTCGGCTTAGTAACTTGTCTGACCTCTTTCTTATTTCAAGGTATGACACTAACAACATAGGGAGTCTCAACCAGTAAGCACATCCCCGGAGGTGAGAAGAGAAGGGTTTCAGCACAATTTATATACAGTTAAGATAATATCAAAGCGGTAAAGCATTTAGCACATTTAGCAGGAAACATGTAGGAAAATCATATAAAGCCAAACATAACAATTATTCTAAGCTAGAATTCTTAAACCCTGAACCGAAGTTCTGGGTTTGTATCCCCAGCAGAGTCACCAGAGCTGTCACACCTCCTTGTTTCACTACTACATCCCGCGAAGGGTGTAATAAAGGGAGTTATTTCCAACTTGAAGTGACAATCGAAATGAGATTTATTTAAAACATTCAGAGTCTCCACTTGGGAGATTTATGGTGTCCGAAGTCACTGGTTGAATCCCGAATCGAGGAAATTATTGACTCTGTTAACAGTTCGCGATCCAGAAATCCGAGTAAGGAATTCCGTTAACCCAAGAGAAGGTGTTAGGCATTCCCGGGTTCCGTGGTTGTAGCACGGTCGCTCAACTGTTGTATTTAATTTTATCTAATTCAAAACATGTTCTACCTTATGTGCCTTTTATTAGTATCCCTCTTTTATTTTTATTTAATAAGAATTGCAACGTCGTGAAAATGCGTTTCGAACCACATCGCACCAGTGCACCCATGGTTGTCAACCCATTTCGACTCCGTTGAGATTTGGATTTGGGTCACATAGATGTGCACCCGAGTTTAGGAATGTAATATTATTAAAAGTCGCGCCTAAAGAGACTAACGCATTATTATTTTGGGGAAGGCCGTGAAATTCGCTAAACGGCCCATCCCGAATTCTACGTATTCTTATTATAGCCATTAATTGAGGGCCCCGCAACTTATATTTTTATTCGGCGAGGCTCGTCTCATCACCTTCATTTAAAGGCCAATCCTGAAGTGACTATTATTTTCTATTAATTCTCGTCTCTAAAAAAACAAGCCCTAATCAATTAACATTAATGAATGAGTGTTGAGTGAAGGCAGCCCGAGAATAGCCTTAGGAGAGTGGGCTTCAAGGCCAGCCCAAAAAACGAGAACTGATCAGTGGAGATGCAGTCAGCACTTTTGGGCTTATAATTGACCCAACGAACATCTGGGCAGAGTTATTTTGAGGCTTCAATTCTTAAAGCCGAACTCATTGCCCAATCCCAGCAATATTTCAATTTCTAACACAACTGCAATTCCCCAAATGAACATGAAGAATGCAGACCTTATGACCAGACTTGTCAAATTTGAATTGGTAAACTAGCAATATGTAGTATTAGATAATTAACATGAGATTCAGGCATTTAACAAATAGAAACCAGATTGTAGGCACGGCCTAATTACTTAGATTGAATAATGCAACGTCTTAATGACAATTTCCAATCTAATGACTTAGAAAATAATGATTCTAATGCTACCTCTCAATTAGATTCAATGCCCTTTTATATCACATAAGGAATATAGGAGGCATTGGATTTCCTAAAAGTCCAAGCCTCAGTGCACTAATTCCGACTTGGTTTCCGATTTAAACTACAACTTTCACAGAAAATTCAACTATATGCATTGAAGCAACAACTCTAACAAAAATAAAATCGGATCCAAAGTTTAACAGTCTTAGTCCAAGTTATACAGTACAAATAGAAATTTGGACGACATCAATAACTAGAATGCTGAAACACACAGTCAGGAATCGAAATAACACCAATCTCATGCTTCAATTATACTTGGGATTCTTCTTTCACATTTCAGCTTACAATTATCAAAACAAAGTCGTGTACCTGGAGATAAGATAGAAATGGAGGATAAGAAATCAACTAGTAGTAGCAATTTTCAGCAGCAACTCAGGAAGGATTTCAGGAATTCAGTAACTAATCAACCAACACAGCAACAAGGAAAGCAATTCTCGAATCCAAAATAACTCTTCACACATCTAGGGAGTGACAGAAGTCAGTAGAAGACTCAAACAGCCCAATCATACTCTAAATTTACTCGAATATACACAAATTGAAGAAATGGCTATCAATTCTGATGCAGTCAAGAGATATTATGTATGATTTCTTTATCTTTATGTATCTGATTGTATTTGACATATTTTGAAATTGAAATGATGAAGGCATTTTGTTCCGCTATCCAAACACTTTACCATTTGCTATCCCTCTGAACCTTATTATATTTTCTTTCATATCCCTCTTTCTGAATCAATAACAAAATCAAGGATTGAACGGGGAAATCAAATAGAGAAAAAGAAAGAAGAAAAGAAAAATAAAAAGAAAAGAAAAGAAAAAGAAAAGAAGAAGAAAAGAAAAAGAAAAGAAAAGAAAAGAAAAGAAGAAGAAAAAGAAAGGAAAAGAAGAAAAGAAAAGAAGAATGCATGAAAGGAAAGAAACATCGCAACAATGAAGCAATTTTATGATCCGAACTACTTTTGACTTGATCCCGAAAGGGTACGTAGGCAGCCTCACTGAGGTTTAGTCACAACCAAGGAAAAGTCCAAGAATCTCCAAGATTGAAACTGGGGCAGAAGTTATGTTGTGGAAGATATGATTCTGAAAGTTGTAATTTTTAAACCCATGTTGAAATATTTTGAGCCTTTATACCCTTCTTTCTAAACCCATCCAAAAGCCACATTACAGTCCAAAGAAAGACCTTCTGATCAATTTTAAGAAATGGCAATACAAACAAGTAAGGTGAATCATGTTATGAACAACACTCCGGTACCAGAAGATGAAAGACTGAAAATGAGAGAGTCTTATTGGTGAAAACCCTCACGGGCACTATAAGGCAATGTGAGTTGAGAGAAATAAAATGAGAGAGTCTTATTGGTGAAAATCCTCACGGGCACCGTAAGGCAATGTGAGTTGAGAGATATTAAAATGCGAGAGTCTTATTGGTGAAAACCCTCACGGGCACCGTAAGGCGAAAGTGAGTTTTCAGAATGGGCAAATGAAAGAAGTTTGTGGTTAAAAAGTGACAAAACAAGTAAGGTTTGGGTGTTGTTGAAGATCGGGTTGTGAAATATGGAACAGCAAATGTGGCAATTGATAATCGGTTGGTTGGACAGACTAGGCTGGTTAAACCAAATGCATGGCATGATCAACAGAATCAGCCTTCCCAACAAGATAAGACCCATTTTCTTTCTCTTTTCAGATTCTTTTATCCTCAGAACTTCGAGGTCATTGCATTTCATTTTTCTTGAAATCTGTCTATAAGACATTTATAGTCAAAGCTAACTACCAGCTTCCTAGTTGTATGACACAATGAGATCTGGACTTATTAAAGGACAGGTGAAACACGAAGGATCAATGGTAATCAGATGATTGGAGAAAGAAGCAATATTCACAAGAAAAGGGAAAAAGAAACACCAAGACAGTAACATGAGAAAATAATTGGGTCATTGGGATCAGAAAATTTGAAAGCTAGCTGGGAAATCACGGCAAGAGAAAACCAGTACAAAGAAGCAAGTCGGAGCAAGTTCAGAAGTGGGAGCATGGCCCAACAAGAATGCCAGCAGCTAACCACCATTTTATACTAACAAATTGTTCTTTGATTAGAGCAGGGACAAAAGATTCAAATTCTTACTAATCAATTTAAAGTGAATGTGACCACCTAAAGAACAAGGGAATACATTCCAAAGTACAGCAAGCAGGCGCCCACTTGAAGAACAAGGGAATATCTTTTCAAATTCGGCAAGCAGGCGCCCACCTGAAGAACAAGGGAATACATTATAAAGTACAGCAAGCTGGCACCCACCTGAAAAACAAGGGAAGTATAATACAACTCTTATTTCAAGTTGACATTTAGTAACATCATGCACCCAGTTATCAAACTGGGGCAGAAAATTTTCTTTGTTTTATACGTTTGTTGTAAGCAGGCGCCCACCTGAAGAACAAGGGAATATCTTTTCAAATTCAGCAAGCAGGCGCCCACCTGAAGAACAAGGGAATATCTTTTCAAATTCAGCAAGCAGGCGCCCACCTGAAGAACAAGGGAATACATTTCAAAATCAGCAAGCAGACGCCCACCTGAAGAACAAGGGAATACACTTCAAAATTAGCAAGCAGGCGCCCACCTGAAGAACAAGGGAACATCTTTTCAAATGCAGTAAGCAGGCACCCACTTGGGAAACAAGGGAAGTACAATCTGAATTTTAGCTTTGAATTTTAATATATGATAACATGATATACCCAGTCACCATACTAGGGCAGAAAATTTTTCTTTGGTTGTTTTGTAAGCAGGCGCCCACCTGAAGAACAAGGGAATACTTTTTCAAGCAATGGTAAGCAGGAGCCCACCTGAAGAACAAGGGAATACTTTTTCAAGCAATCACAAGCAGGAGTCCACCTGAAGAATGGACACATATTTCAAAACATAGTCGAGGCAACAGTCAAAACTACATTGAAAGAATGCAAGATGCAAGATCAAGACAATTCAAGAATACAAGATACCAGGCATTAGATAGGATTTTGTAAATCATTGGGCATAGCCTAGGCTAACTTCTTTTTATCTTTACACGGTATAATAAGGGGGTCAGCAATCAGTAACAACAACAACAGCAATGAGATCATAGCTCTTGGTAGTCCCAGCTACCAGACATTCCTGAACTACACTGACCTGATTCCTGTTTAGCCCAGGATATGTAGGCAAT
>MU682321.1:38563-65102 GCA_026770625.1 Nicotiana glauca
CCCTCATTACCGCTCATTTATCTTTGCACGAAAACTCTTCGTGTTTCCGGACAAAGAGGGGCAGCTGTGAGCACGTGATTTTTGCCCCAAGCAATTTTATTCCAAAAGATTCAAATAAAATGATTTCTTTATTATTTTATCATTTTTGTGGATTTTTGTTGAAATTGATGTTAATTGTCGCATTTTAATTCATATTAAAAAAATAATAAATAAATAAATATAAAAATTAAAAAAATACACACATACATTAGAGGGTTTAATTCTATAAATTTTAGTATTAATTCATTTTTAAAAAAAATCAAAAGAAAAATAACATTTTTTGCACTTTAATTGAAATTACCATAAAAATAGAAATACAATCAGAAAAATAAAGACAAAATACAAAAGAAAAATAAAATACAAAATAACAATACAAAAAATAATACAATACAAAAATACAAAGGAAAGGTATAATACAAAAATACAAATATAATAACATTTGGGCTAACACGAATTATACAAATTAAGAGCCCAAAAAGAAATGCCCAGGCCCAAAGGCATGTCACCCGGTCTACCCAATCCAAGCCAAAACGACCCCGTTTAGTGTAGCTAAATCCGGACCATTGAAATACTTGATCCAATGGCCATGATACACAGGCCCTGAATAAATGAGACGACGTTGTTTAAGTCACGTCAATCTGAACCGTCAGTTTAATTAATCCAATGGCCAAGATTAAATCTTCTTTAAAACACAAACGGTGTCGTTTAAGGTGCAATGAATCTGATCCGTTGATTCATGTGATTCAACGGTCTCAGTTCATTAATAGTTTTTAAATATACCAAAAACGATGCATACACAATATCATTTTTTCATCGTCTTCGTCTAAACCTAGCCACCTCTTCATTCTCTCCCCATAGCCCATCGGAACCCTACCGGCGGGAGACGGCAAGTACGCCAAACCTTTCACCCTTAACACCGTAGATAGCTCTCAACTTCCCCTTTCCACCCCTCCACCTCTTTTCCCCCAAATAAATCCCAATCCGTTCGAATCTTCAAATAAATATCGCTGGAACCCTAGTTTCGGCGAACAACCCTTCATCCAAAACAAGCCGAAATCATACAAGAAACACCCCTTGACACCCTTAGCCCAAATTCGAAGACCTTGAGTGCCAAATATCACCGGAAAACTTCAAAAATGTCCAAGAAGAGTCTGCCGGCGACTAAAATTTCAAGAAAAGGCCATACAAGGCCCCTGGATGACCAGAATTTGTTCTTTAAAGAGAAAAGAAGAAAAAAAAGCAGACTGTAGAAAAAATAACGAAAAAAAAATGCTAAGTGTTTCATTCTTTTTTTTCCCTTTGATTTTTCTTTTTATTTTTCTTTGTATGCCTGTTGGTTCCTCCGTCTCTGATTCTTGATTCTTTCTGATTGTTACTTCTTCATTTTTGTTCGGTTAAAGTTGATACTGTTTTGAAAGTTAAAAAAAAAAAGAGATAAAATCCTAATAAATAATTTTTATACGAATTATTGGAATTTGATAAATTTTTCTGTGTTTCGTAGCATCTTTATTTTAAATTTAAATTGATAATTAGAAGTTTGGATTTTTAGTAGCTTTGTTTGTGTTAGTTTCAGTTTCTGAATTTGTTAATAAATGATTAGTAATTGATTTTAGATAACTAGTTAGGGTTATTGGTTATAGCTGATTATATCTTGTGTTTGATAATTCTGAAATATAGTGATAGATTAATTTTGTAATTTGGTTAAATCTAAGGGATAAAGGGGTAAAAGGCAGTAAGGGTAACTGGTAAATAGGATTTGGGTTCAGGGGTGATTTGGAATGCAAAAATAGTTTAATTGTAATAAAACTTAGGAGGTGGGGGTAATATGGACAATATGAAGGGTAATGCAATAAAATACCAGTTAGAAGTGGGGGGTAAAAGGGTAAAAGCAATGGAATAGAATATTCTAGATAGGGGAAATTCTACATTAATAAGGGGTTTAAATCGATTAGTTAACAAAATAACTGGGGTTCAATTGAAATAAAAGAGGGTTTGCTTGGCAAATTCTGAAATTCAAACTTCCCTCTCTTTTGTTCTATAAATAGGCCTCACTTGGCCTCCTTGAACAAGTTTTTGAAAAAATCTGAAATCCATAGAAATACTCTCCTGCTATTTGCAATCTGAATTCTCACACTTCATCATTTCAAAACCCAAAAAATAGTAAAAAAAAAAACTCACTGTTCCATTGAATATAGTTCAATTTCAAGTCTTTTTTTTCTTTTGTTTGTTTATTGGCGATCAAAGTTTTGCTGAATTGGAGTTATGTTGATTTGAATATCAGTTTGCTGTTTGATTCGTTACTTTGCTGGGCTTTCTGATTGACCTGTGATTGCTGTGGTTAAATCCGTTTGTTTGAGGTTGTTTATTGCTGTTGTTGATTCCTATTTCTGATATCTCGATTAGAATCTCATCGATTTCCCTTCGTTTCCAGGTACATTCCAATTACTGTAATGTAATTTCGAAATTGAAGAAGATGACATGAAGGAGTTTACATGTTTTCATATCCTACTGTGTTTTTGTGTTTATCGAGTTTGATTTATGTAGAAGTTAACTAGAATCACTTGTATTCGTTAGGAGTAGTCTAAATATGTAACTGAACTATAGACTCGGACTGTTTGAACTTTACAATAGTTTTAGTTTATTACCGTAAAAGTAGGTGTATTTGAAACATGTTAACTATAGAATTGTATAGATCTCTATATTAGATCTGATTTAGCTGAAAGTTGTTAGATCTTAAATGATCACAAATAGCCAGTTTATAATGAGATTGAAAATCGTTTGCAAGCCTTAATTTGTTTTAGCCTAGCTTCAGTTGAAAGAAAAAGCTAACAATTACTTCACTAATTTCGGATTTACTATTAGTGATAATGATTTCATTAATAATTCAATTCATGTCTAATTTGACTTCAAAATGCCCAAAGTCTCTTAGTTAATTTGTACAGTGTTACGGAAAATCTATCTAGGTTAGTTTTAAAATTCTACTCTTCTGTTCAATGTCCACGTTAAAATTCAGATCAAGTATAAGGCCTAATAGCCTGAGATAATTCAGCCTGATATAATTTTGAGGCTTACCTGATTTTGCTGGGCCCGAAAATACACAGGCCCACAACCTGATAAAATGTTGTATGGGGCCAAACCACACTGGAGGCCCAAAGCTAGTGTAAATATAGTATAATAAATTCCAATGGGATTAAGCAGTTAATTCTGGGCTCATTAAGCCACTGTGCAAAACCTGGGCTCGAATGCCAGGCCCAAATAGCCGATCGCCGTTTTCAGGCCCACGGTTGGCCTGACTTTTGTGCACACTTGTAATGATGTCTTTATATAGGTTATGACTCAAAGCACAATAGATATGAGAACTTAAATAATAAAATGTACGAATAGTTCTTAAAAGGATTAACTAGGATTTTTTTTTTAGTTACAAGACCAAAAATAGAAAACTTAGTTGTGCTATGTATAACCTTTAATAATAAAAATGAGACGAGCCTCGCTGCATCAAATATAAAACCACGGGGCCCTCAATCATTGGTTAAAAAATTTAGAATTGGAAGGACCGTCTAGCGAGTTTCATGGTCTTTCCCAAAGTTAACAAATACGTAGATGCTTTAGGCACGATTGTTTAACAATATTACTTTCTTAAATACGGGTGTACATTTATGTGACTCAAATCCAAATCTCAACGAAGTCGAAATGTGTTAAAGGTCATATGCGTACTGGTACGGTGTGGTTTGAGATACATTTTCACGACGTTGCAATTCTTATAAAAATTTTCCATAATAAAAGCGGGTTATTAAAAAGGGCATATGAAAATAGAACATATACAGAAATCAGATAAAAACAAGTACGACAGTTGAGCGACCGTGCTAGAACCACGGAATTCAGGAGTGCCTAACACATTCTCCCGGGTTAACAGAATTCCTTATCCGGATTTCTGGTTCGCAGACTGTTAACATAGTCATATTTTCCTCGGTTCGGGATTCAACCGGTGACTTGGGACACCATTAATCTCCCAAGTGGCGACTCTGAAATAAAAATAATAAATACCGTTCCGATTGTCCTTAAAGTGGAAAAACTCCTTTATTATGCCATTCACGGGGTGTAGCGGTAAAAAGGAGGTGTGACACTGGTATTGGCCAGGGACCCACTGAGGGCCCTAGGGAGATTTGTCGTGCCCATGCCATATTAAGGCTGTGAAAATCGAAAGGAGTGAGGTTGGACTAATGGGCCGGATTGAAGGCTCCCTATAGAATAACTTCTTATTTTATTTTTTTATTACTGTAATTCAGCTATCATTGGTTTGTTATAATTTGTAAATGCATGATTGGGGTTGGATAGTGAATATGGGGGGTTATGCATGCCTAGTTTAAGTAATGGGTAGAAAACATGCTTATAGGACTTTATTTACATATCTGCGCAATAGATAACCCGTATAGGACATGCATCTCATACATTAGAAATCCTGCTCTAGGTTCTTTACTTTCAGCCGGTTATTATACTCATTTCGTAACTATGATCAGTTAATAACAAGCAAATAAACTGTTATAAGGCTATTGTTGCATTCTCATAATCATTAGCATTTAGAAATCATGTTTTAGGTACTCCTATGTGCATTAGATATCCTGTTGTTTAGGGTTTTATACTTGTCTGAGTTGCAATTGTTAAACGTCTGATTAACATTCTTAATATAATAATCCCACAAAATATGGTTAAACTGTTCGAAACTTCTTTGTAAGTGTATCCCTCTTAAAACTGAAAAATCAAAATATGCATGTTCACTCTTTAAGATAATTAGGCAATGTATACGACGCCTAGGCAAACTTTAGGCCTAATGCGTATAAAAATCATTTAATCATGTTTTACCGGTTTGGGACCAATCAACCTCTTTTAATACTTTGAACTATGCTGCTCCTATTCTTGTTTTGCCTCTCTGAAGTTCACTCTACTTTTATTAAAACTCCTGCTCTATCTTAAAACAATCTTGAAATTGTGCATCTATTTACTCTCACTGATTTTCTGATTCTTGTTCTATTATGTTTTCAAACTACTGGGTTACCACTCTCTACCTAGAACCGTGCTATTTTGAATACTTGTCCTGTATCTTGTTAAGCTACTGTATCTTCAAGTCACTTCTCTTCGAATCACTACATTTTTTTCAAAACCCATGCTTTAACGATTTTTATCTATATTTTACTAAACTCTAAACTGTTATATACTTCGAAATCTTATTGTTGTCTTTAAATTGTTGTATATTTGAAAATCAATCATTCTTCAAATCACTCAGTCTTAACTGAACCTTCTGCTTTCACTGCTAAGTTGCCAAAATATATCCTCTTGAAACCTACTGTTTTAACTTCGACATTCCTGTTTTTAAACTCCTATCTTTGAGGCCTTAAATATGTTAGAGACGTGCCAATTAAGTGTTTACTTGTGGAGGGATCTGTGAGCCTTTATTTGTCTTTATGTGTCCCCTTATGTGTGGTCCAATTTGTTATGTATGTCGCTTAGCATTTTCTCCTTTAAACCTAAGGGTTTAGCCTAGTCCTTACCTTGTATGAATAGTAGTCCTAAATACCCTCCAGGACTTATAGGATGGGACGGGTAATAGCACACAATAAGCAATCGTGACCAACCCATGCATTTTTAAATAACCTAAACGGGGTGGAAAAGGATAGATATGGATATGATGACCGGTGCGCTAATATCATGTGTAGCCCCTCTTTGAGGAGTGATTACCAGGTATTGCATTGATGTGATCCATCTTTTAAATAAACCTAGGACCCCCTTCCCTTTTACTTGTTTATATTTGTTCAAATGATCTTTTAAAAAATTTGCTTTCTTTATTCACTTGCAACATTATGTGAAAAACCCCTTCTATTTGAGATCTTTATTTGCTTACTTTTTGTTTAAAGTCACAATTATAACATGGCCGGGAACCACACTAGTGGATCTTGAGGGGTGCCTAACACCTTCCCCTCGAGATAATTTCTAGCCCTTACCCAAAATCTGGTTCTTCAAACTCAAACCATCCTTAGTGTCCTAATGCACTTAAACATTAGGTGGCGACTTTTTAAACTCCAAAACCCAATCCTCCAAAAAGGAAAAGAGTTGTCCTCCCAAATGTCGTAAACCCGATTTTGCCTTTAAAGAAAAAGGGGGCATCGACAGCATGGCGACTCTGCTAGGGATATGCGTTAGGCTTTTACCATTTCATGTTATTTGTGACTTTATTGCTTCTTTATTGTCTTTATTTAACGTCTTTATCTCTCTTCTACTTCGAAACTGACTTGGCTCTTTGTTTTCTTTTCTTTAATGGTTTTACCGCTTTCCTTCAATACTGTTGTAATTATGAGCAATTATTGTAATCATTACTTTATGAACATGCAAATACATGATAACTCGTTTCATTCTTGCAAATTGCATCTTCAATATCATATTCCACTCGTGCCAAACAAAATACCATAGCAACGCTTATAATGAGTGGTTGCGCCCTTCTAATATTACACCCCCTAAATTTGGCAAAGGCGTATTTGCAGTAAAACCAGTCGATCAGCGGTGCAGTCAACGGTTCCATGCCTTTCCCTCTTAAGTTGTCCACTCAAGGGTACCGGTCTAATACCTCATAGAAACCTTACTCTATTTAAATTGTGCATGCATCATTGTCAAACCTAGCCAAGTCAGTTATGTTTTCCGCATAATAACTCTTTAAGATAGCCTTGTCCAAAGTCCATTGTGTTTCTTTGGAACCCAAACGGACATTATCACGTCTGTGCATTTATTTGGAGAAGTAAGTGCCGCTTATTCCAATTATTGATATTTAAATAGTCGAGTCTGGCGGGGATAAGGGCCTAACACTTTTGTTTTGCAGAAAATGAGGCATGAAGTCCCCAGATTCGGCATGGTCACCAACAGATACTTGGAGCATAGTGGAGCTGGAAAGGAAATTCATCCAGAGGATTAAAAATTGCCAGAACATTGAAGGAAACGAAGGAGGACACTTGGCTAGAGCCTATTTGCTGTTGGGACTGCGTGAGCTGGTGAAGCTGTTCGATGGAGCTAAAGATGCCGAGTCTGGGGAAGGTCCCTCTGGGACCAAGTAGTTAGGAGTCTTTCCTTTGCTTTAATGTAATAAGGCCAATGGCTATTATTGACATTTTATTGTCCGCTATTTTAGTGTCGTTTTGGGATTCTTATTAATTTTTTTCAATAAAATGAGGCATTTCGCATTATAAGTTCTCCAAATCAAGTTGTCGCTAGGCCTACCTCGAGCACAATGAGGATCCCAAATTAGGACATGATTTATATTCTTGCACTATGTGTTTAAATACTACAATGTTTTTCTCCTCATGATCCACACTAACTTGTTACCTTTTTGTTTTTGCTTTTTGTTTTATTCCCCTTCCCTAAAGGTTAGTTCGTGCACTCTGGCATAGTCATCTTACTCCACAAGATCCAAGGGCCCTCCACCTCCTCCTCCTCTGAGTCCTATCAGAAACAGGAACAAGGGAAAAATGGAATATTTGAGCAACATCATGAAGGAGAACTCGGTTGAAAGGGTAGAGGTTCCCCAGGGTATTCAGGTTTCCAAGGAAAGACCTCCCAGATCTAACAGAAGTTACTAAAATTTCAGGAAGAACTAGACCAAGTTCGGAATTTGTCAAGCTTGTCATTTTCCCTCACTACCCCAGATGTCAACTTCCCAAACACTCAAAATCCCACACCTCCTCCAAACATCCCAAAACCACAGAACCAATCCACTCCCTATCACCACCGCAACACATGACACACTTCAAGCAACACCCCAGTGCTCATCCCTGAACCACTAAATTCCAAAAACGATCATCACCCCTATCTATGTGGAAACCATGCCACACCCCATTCAGCCCGCCTTGGGCACACCTGAGTCCGATGACAAAGACTCTCTTATCAGGAATCTGGCCGCAGAACTCAAAAAGCTAACTAGCCGAGTTCATGGTGTTCAAGGAAGCAAGGGGATCGAGGGACTGAATTACGAAGAACTTTGAATTCAACCAGATGTCAAACTGCCCGAGGGATACAAACCTGCCAAGTTCAAAATGTTCGATGGCACCGGGGATCCTAGAGTTCATCTAAGGACATACTGTGACAAATTGGTCGGAGTAGGAAAAGATGAAAAGATTCGCATGAAGCTCTTTATGAGAAGTTTGAAAGGGGATGCTCTATCTTGGTACATTAGCCAAGACCCGAAGAAGTGTACGGGTTGGGTAAGTATGGCGTCCGATTCATGGACAGATTCATATTCAACACTGAGAATGCACCAGATGTGTTCTACATCCAGAACTTAAAGAAGAAACCCACAGAGACATTCCGCGAGTATTCTACTCGTTGGAGATCAGAAGCCGCTAAGGTCAGCCTGGCTTTGGAAGAAGAACAAATGAACGGGTTTTTCGTCCAGGCTCAGGACCCACAACATTATGAGAGGTTGATATTGATCGAAGGACAGAAATTTTCTGACATCATCAAACTAGGGGAGAGGATCGGGGAAGGTATCAAAAGTGGTATGGTCACTAACTTTGAAGCATTACAGGCTACAAACAAGGCTGTACAGTCTTGTGGCACATCCAGTAAAAGGGATGTGTGTGCCGTGATGGTTGCATAGAGAACAAAATCCCCAATAAAATATCAAACCTGCCCAATACCCCATCCTACATATTAACCTACCTCAAATTACACAGCATCTTTGCCTTCTTACCACGCTCCACCACCTACTTACCAAACATCTCCACCTCTTACATATCAGCCTATTTCACCTAAATACTCCCAACCTGCACACGTCTACCAATTCTACAATACCCAATAAGCTCACTATCAATCACCTCACAAAAATTTCCCTAGACCCCAACCAAGCTTCGACCGCAGACCTCCCAAACAATACACCGCCATTGCCGAACCAATCGAACAGTTGTATGAAAGGCTTAAAGTTGCTGTTTACGTCATCCATATGCCTGACATAACTCTAAAAAACCCTTCCTAATGGATCAACCCAAAGAAAACATGTGTATACCATTCCGACATAAAGGGTCACACTATTGATGAGTGCCGCTCCCTGAATGACAAGATTCAGGCTTTGATTGACAACAAGATCATTGTGGCAAAGGAGCTTGCTCCGAATGTCTGCAACAACCCTCTGCCTAACCACAAAGGTGGAGACATTCACATGATCGAGATAGCAGATGATTGGGACCCCAAAGGGTTGATCAGATTAATTACTGAAAGTGACGAGCTAAAGAAACCAATGGTCACACTTAATTCGATTGTAGTCTAGATTCAGCCTTCTGAAGACACCAAAGTGATGATGTCCATACCACTCGATATTGAAACACCATCTCCTGCAAAGACGCCAGGACCAATTGAGGTTGATTTTGGGTCCCTAAAGGCACATGCACCATTTGAAGTTGTTGTGTTACCTCCCAAAGCAAGGGTACCCATCTCGGTGGCAATGTCAGCCAGAGAACTATTCCATACGAACACCATCCCCTGGGATTACACAGCCGAGGCAAGGAGAGAAAGAAAATCCAACATCGGAGAAGCAGTTGCGGCACAGGGTATGACAAGAACCAGCAGGGTTTATACTTCGGAACACTTAGCTGAATCAAGTAAGCAAGACTCTAGACGGCCTATTAAAATTGGGCCCAATGATCTCTGGAGGAAGATACAAGCAAAAGAGTACTCAGTCGTTGATCAACTAAATAAAACATATCTACATCCTGGCTCTTCTACAAAACTTTGATGCACATAAGAATGCCTTGTTAAAGATACTGAGTGAGGCATATGTACCCAGCAACATAATTGGAGGAGAAATGGCTAACATGGTAGGACAGGTATTGGAGAGTCACAAAATCACTTTCCACGAAGATTAGCTATCACCGGAAGGGCTAAGCTACAACAAAGCATTGCACATCACCGTGCAGTGCGAGGATCATTTCATCACTAGAATCCTGATTGACGGAGGATCCAGCCTCATTATTTGTCCCTTGGTGACTTCAGAATATTGGGAAAGAGCCTGTATGAGATAAAGGATGGAGCTATCAATGTCAAAGCTTCTGATGGTTCCCAAAGGTCCACTATTGGGGAAATCAGTTTGTGTCTACAAATGGGACCGACTTGGTTCGATGTTGACTTTCAAGTAATAGACATCCCAGCATCCTACAACTTGATCCTGGGACAACCTTGGATTCATGTTGCTGGGGCTGTAGCATCAACCCTACACCAGGCAGTGAAGTTTGAGTGGAATCACCAAGAGGTGATTATTCATGGCAATGGTAGCAATCCCATATACAGTCACCAGACCATCCCGGCAATTGGAGGAAGAAGGAAGATAGGCGGAGAAATATACCATCATATTGAGTGAGTCAATGCCGTGGACAAGGATAAATGGTGGGATAACAGGATTGAAAGTATACTAAATTGGAATGGATATGAACTTGGCAAAGGGCTCGGCAAGAACCTCCATGGAATCACCAAACCTATCAAACTGAAGAAACATGGTCCCACTTTTGGTTTGGGATATGAATACACTTGGGAGGAGTTCAACCACTGGTTGCCACCATGGTGCAGTCCCTACTATTCGCTGGAGCATCCGATACCTTGTCTGGAGCAGACTTTCCAGCTAGCCGATGTCATATATAGGTCGGAAGAAGAGAAAGCACTGGCAGCAATGAGGAATTTGTTTTTGGAAGATGATAACATAGACTGTTGTGTCCTTTTCAAGGAGGAAGGGGGGAAGGCCCTTCCATAAAAATCGTGAACCGAGGAGTGCACCTCGAGAATCGGTCCATCCGAACCACTAGAGCCCGGAAAGCTTTGGGGTAGCAAGGCTGAACAAAGCACCATGCATCATCTTTATTTTTTGCTAGTTGACTTTCTTTCCGCATTTTAATTTCGAAATAAGAGCTCCAATGTTCAAAACCATTATGAAATTTATCAAAGCATTTTAGTTTCTTATAAATCTTGCTCTTATTACTTTTCATCATTTACTTTATTTACACAGCATTACTTATCTTGATGAACCGACGATTATGACTTACAACGAGACAACGCAACAAACGGATATAGACTCAGAAAAAGATGATATACCAGAAGAGGTCATTAAAGAGGTTGAGGATTTTGAGAATAGACCAAAGTCCAACTTGGACAAGACCAAGATTGTTAATTTGGGAGATATAGAAAATGTCAAAGAAACGCTCATCAATGTTCATCTGTCACCAGCAGAAAAGAAAGAATACACAGAATTGCTAAGGGAATGAGAGGACATATTCACCTGGTCATATGATGATATGACTGGTCTCAGTACATCTATTGTATCTCACAAATTGCCAACTGATCCAACATGTCCCTCGGTAAAGTAGAAGCTCAGGAAGTTCAAACCCAACAAGAGTTTGAAAATCAAAGAAGAAGTCACCAAGCAAGTCAAAGCCAAGGTTCTCAGGGTAGTAGAGTATCCAACATGGTTAGCCAATATTGTGCCAGTACTGAATAAGGACAGGAAGGTTAGAGTCTGTGTCGACTACCGGGACCTCAACTGGGCCAGTCCCAAAGATGACTTCCCCTTGCCAAACATACATAATCTAATTGACAACTGCGCCAAGCATGAACTGCAGTCATCCATCGATTGTTTTGCTGGGTACCATCAGATATGGATGGATGAGGAAGACAAGGAGAAAACGGCTTTTATTACGCCGTAGGGAATGTACTGTTATAAGATGATGCCGTTTGGGTTAAACAATGCTAGGGCCACCTATATGAGGTCCATGACTACTATCTTCCATGACATGATACACAAAGAGATCGAGGTATATATAGACGATGTCATCATCAAATCCAAGAGAGACACTGACCACATGGAAGATCTGAAGAAATTCTTCAACAGACTGAGAAGGTACAATCTGAAGCTGAACCCCGCCAAGTGTGCATTCGGGGCTCCCACCGAAAAACTACTTGGGTTCATTGTGAGTCACTGAGTAATAGAACCGGATCCATCAAAGGTTAGGGCCATTAAAGAATTGCCACCGCTAAAGAACAAGAAGGACGTGATGAGTTTCCTGGGGAGACTCAACTATGTCAGTCGGTTCATAGCTCAGTCTGTGTCATTTGTGAGCCAATCTTTAAGATGTTGAAGAAAGACGCCGCTACCAAATGGATCGATAACTGTTAGAAAGCCTTCGATAGAATCAAGGAATACCTGTTAACACCGCCAGTTTTGATCTCGCCCGAGCCGGGTAGACCTCTATTACTCTACCTTGCAGTGTTGGATGGAGCGTCCGGTTATGTTCTTGGGAAACATGATGAAACGGGAAGGAAAGAACAGGCCATCTACTATCTCAGCAAGAAGTTCACTCCGTACGAGGCCCGGTATTCTATATTAGAGTGCACTTGTTGTGCTTTAACTTGGGTAGCTCAGAAGTTGAGATATTATTTTTGTGCCTACACTACTTATCTCATATCAAGAATGGATCCGCTGAAGTGCATATTTCAGAAACCCATGCCCACTGGCAAGCTGGACAAGTGGAAAATTCTGCTGAGTGAATTCGACATCATCTACATGACTCAGAAAACAATCAAAGGACAGGCATTAGCAGATCACCTCGCTAAAAACCTTGTGGATGGAGAATACGAGCCTCTGAAGACGTATTTTCCTGATGAGGAGGTATCCTTCATAAGAGAAGATATCGCAGAACCCTATGATGGTTGGAGAATGTTTTTCGATGGAGCAGTAAACTTCAAAGGAGTTGGCATAGGAGCAATCCTAGTATCAGAAATTGATCAACATTATTCGGTTTCCGTGAAGCTTATATTCCCATACACCAACAACATGGCCGAATACGAAGCCTGCATCTTAGGGCTCAAGTTGGCTATTGACATAAACATTCAGGAGTTGCTAGTGATTGGTGATTTAGACTTGATTATACATCAGGTCTGAGAAGAATAGGCAACCAAAAATTCCAAGATACTTCCTTATCTGCATCATGTACGAGAGTTGAGGAAGACATTCACAAAGACAGAGTTTCAGCCTGTCCCTAGAGTCCAGAATGAGTTCGCTGATGCATTGGCTACCCTATCATCCATGATGTAGCACCCGGACACAAATTTCATTGACCCTATTCCTGTGACGATCCATAATCAGTCGTCTTATTGTGCTCATGTCGAAGAAGAAGTAGACAAAAAACCTTGGTTTCATGATATTAAGGAATATTTAGCCACAAGGGAATATCCAGAACTTGCAAACGCCACTTAGAAGTGCACACTTCGAAGGTTATCCAACAATTTCTTTCATAGTAGAGGAATCCTATACAGGAGGACTCCCGATTTGGGATTATTAAGGTGTGTCGACACAAAGGAAGCATCAAGGCTATTAGAAGAAATTCATGTAGGGACATGCGGCCCACATATGAACGGTTTTGTCCTAACCAAGAAAATACTCCGAGCTGGTTTTTTTTGGATGACCATGGAGACAGACTGCATTCGGTACGTCTGAAAGTGCCACCGCTGTCAAATACATGCAGATATAATAAAGGTGCCTCCTAATGAGCTTAATGCAACAAGCTCGCCATGGTCGTTCACCGTTTGGGGAATGGATGTCATCGGACCTATCGAGCCTACCGCATCTAATGGATACATGTTCATTCTAGTGGCAATTGATTATTTCACCAAATGGGTTGAAGCAGCATCATACAAGGCAGTGACTAAGAAAGTCGTAGCAGACTTTGTCTGCGACCGTATCATTTGTCGGTTCGACATCCTAGAGTCGATCATCTCAATAGTGACTTGACGAAAGAAATTTGTGAAACATTCAAAATCAAACACAAGAATTCTACAGCCTACAGGCCTCAGATGAATGGAGCTGTAGAAGCAGCCAACAAGAATATCAAGAAGATACTGAGGAAAATGATAGAAAAACATAAGCAGTGGAACGAGACGCTATCATTTGCTTTATTGGGCTACCGCACCACAGTTCGCACATCAACCAGGACAACTCCCTACATGTTGGTTTATGGTACTGACGCAGTCATTCCCACTGAAGTAGAGATTCCCTCCCTAAGGATTATACAGAAAGCGAAACTTGAAGACGCAGAATGGGCAAAGAGTCGCTACGAGCAGTTAGCTCTCATAGATGGGAAGAGAATGAATGCAGTTTGTCATGGTCAACTTTATCAGAACAGAATAGCCAGAACCTTTAACAAAAGATTCAAGCCAAGACAATTTACACCGGGGCAGCTGGTATTAAAGAAGATTTTCCCGTATCAGGATGAGGCCAAAGGGAAGTTCTCTCCCAACTGGAAGGGTCCATATATGGTTCATCGGGTTTTAACAGGAGGGGCCATCATACTTGCAGAAATGGACGGAGAAGTTTGGCCGAAGCCGATCAATTCAAATGCAGTGAAACAATACTATGTGTAGCCATTTATGATTTCTTTATGATGTAATTTGAACTACGTCTGACCTGATTCTTGTTTAAGAGGGGATACGTAGGCAGCCTTATGGGTTCGGTCACAATTCAATAAAAATTTTATTTCCCCAACTATTGGAAACTGGGCAAAATTTTGAGGAGGACCCTCAAAATTCCGAAGTTGATCTTCAGCCATTCACCAACACGCAACCCACAGAAGCACCAGCCCAGTAAATTGGGGCAGAATTTTGAGAAGGACCCTCAAAATTCCGGAGCAAGAGAGGTTCCAATGTTTTGAATCGCGTCGTAGTCATCGGTTCATCTAAAAGAAAACTATTTTTATGTATTTACGATACGCTTTTACTAAATCATGCATGACTACTATCAAAATTGTTTTGTTTAGCGATGCCACCCCAATAAAAACAAGAGCCGAGCAAGACAAGCGAGGTCCAGAGGAAGACGGACTAACTTTCCCCCTTTTACAAAACTCACGATTTTTTCCTTGGATGCAGGCACCCAAGACATGAAATCATCATATAAGATTATATACTCACATGTTTCAGGAATACAACTCTCAGAATCATCGCCTATTTACAATTTCTATCTGTACTAGACATCCCCAGCAACCACAATACAGCAATCAGCTATCATCCATCAGCTAAGGGATTTTATCGTTATTTGCCTTTATTTTTCCGCATTGCATAAGGCTATTATTCTACTTTCCGAGGTTAAGCTCTACCTCCATCCGCATTTCTCGCATTGCATAAGACTACTATTCTGCCTTCCAAGACTAAGATTTGTCTCCATAATTGAATAAGGCTACTCTTCTGCCTCACGAGGTTAAGCTCTACCTCCATCTGCATTTCTAGCATTGCATAAGGCTACTATTCTGCCTTCCGAGACTAAGCTCTATTGCGTAAGGCTACTATTTTGCCTTCCGAGGTTAATATCTACCTCCATCTGCATTTCTCGCATTGCATAAGGCTACTATTCTGCCTTCCGACACTAAGCTCTATCTCCATAATTGCATAAGTCTACTCTACTGCCTTCCGAGGTTAAGCTCTACCTCCATAATTGCATAGGTTGAAATATCGCCACTTCATCTTGCATCGGCTGAAAGATTGCCACTTCATCTAAATCTTTATATCGGTTGAAATATCTCCACTTCATTTCAAACTCACATCGGCTGAAAGATTGCCATTTATGTGTACACTTTACATCGGCTCAAAATCGCCATTTATATTTACACTTTGCATCGGCTGAAATATCGCCATTTTATTTAAGTCTTGCATCGGCTGAAAGATCACCACCTTCTGTATTTCATGGGCTGAAAGTTCGCCGAATTGTCCAAATGCATCATTGTTCGGAGGCACCATTTTCATATCCTGAGAATGCCATGCCATGGCCTGAGGATCCCATTTTATCTCTTGCATATCATTATTCAAAGGCATCATAGTTCGGAGGCATCATTCTCATAGACCGAGAAAATCATAGTTCGGAGGCATCATATTACTTACTTGCAGGTACACCAGCTAGCAATGGTCTTCTCAGCAAGAGTGATCCCGCTCCAGTTCCCGCAGCCTATCAGACCTTGAAAATCCTTCCCAACCTGAACATCGCGTCCATCTTTCGAAATCTCTATCGGCATGTTCCGCTGATGGATCCTAAACTACATATGGCATGATTCATGTAGGACTAGGGATATGTAGTCAGCTCAGGAACTAGAGCTCGGTCAAAATTCTTCAAATCGTTTCGTTCGGTCAAATTGGCCATCATATCTTTACCTGACAACTCTTTCATCCTTCCCGGATAAAGAGGGGCAGCTGTTGATACCCAATTTTTTTCTATATAACTTTCATATACAAAATACTCTCAAAATAGCATATATATGCATATATAAGCATGTATAAGCATTTTGGCATTTTTTCCTAATTTTTAAAGGATGTTAAAATTAATTTATTGTGCATTTTTAGGAGTACAAAAATTAATAGTTATTCCCAAAATTATCATTTTGATGAATAACTTATTTTATTCTCATACTTATACCAAAATATAGTTGAGGTAATTTTCGTATATTTTTACAAATTTATTTGTTATTTAAAAGACTAAATTGTATATAATTGCAATTATAGCTTACTTTAAGATTAATAGCATTTTATAATTGTAAAATTGGGTCCAGTATTTTTAAATTAATGTTTATATACTATTAATTGTTTTAGAACTTTCAATTAGCTTTTTAAATCATTTTACAATTTTTTATAAAATAAAAGGGGAAAATTGGGTATTTAACATTTAGCCTAATCTTATTTCAAATACAGCCCCATTTCCTTTTAATTTTAACCTTTAAATTGACCCAAACCCAACCCCAATTAAACCAACCAAATATGCCCCAGCCCAACCCCCACTCGATCTGAGTCGTTGATCAAACAAGATCAACCGCCCAGATAATTCTTACCATAATTAAACCCTCCCAACTACCCCCCTGACCCCTCATTTTCAAGACTGGTCTCTCTCTATCCATCTCTTCCTCTCCTCCTTCTCTCTAGAACATTCTGGTTCTTCTTTTCTAATGGCCTTCACCACCTCTCCGGCCACCTCCAGCCTCGCCCTTTTCGACCACCAGCCGCCTTGAAGCCTTATCTCATCGGTTCCCTTTGTCCGTGAGACTCCATGAGTCTTCACCATGTCAGACGGTCACTGAAGCTTTTCCTGGGGTTGTTTTCGGCCTTTCTCCGATGGGTTTTGGCTCGACGGTGCTATAAACACCATTGTTCCTAAGTTTCACATTCAGGTTCTCTTACTTCTCTCTCTAGTTTCTTATGAAACCCTAATCTCGACCCAAACCTCTTAAATCTCTGTATTTTAACAATTTTCAACCCATACCTTTATGTTTTGAACTATTATGTACTCGATCTTTACGATTATTCAAGTTTTAAACATTTTGGTTCCCTTTTGAAACTAGGGTTTCTTAAACCCTTTTCGAAAATACTTTATCTTCTGATTTTAAGTACTAATCTATGATTCTCAGTACGATATCTAAACCATTTTGCTTAAGTCTCATTATTCTGATGAAACCCTAGCTTTAGGGTTTATATTTGTATTATTTTTTCGTGTTTGCTTGTGTGTATGTTCTTCTTGATTCTTCTCTAAGTTCTGTGCTCTTTGCTTTAAGTTTGTTGCTAGTGTTTCAGTCCCCTACTGTTCTGTGTTCTCTACTTAGGGTTTCTCTGATATTGTTCAATATGGGCTATGTATCGTTTAATAAACTTGACTATTCGTCCTATTGATTGTTTACATGGTGATTTTATACTGATTCTTACAAGTTCTCTTTAAGAATGTGATGCTTGCCTTAAAAATTGTTATTTTGTGTATTTTCCTTATAATTTTGTATTGATTTCGAATTGCTTCCTTAATTTGTGTGATACCTTCCTCAATTAATACTGATCCCCTAGGTTTTCAATCTCGTTCATTATTTTGTGACTATTTTCCAGAATTAAAGTAGTATTCTGCCCTATATATGTGCACAAATATGTTGTTGATTTGTCTGACATATTTTCCTAATTAAGTATCATGTACCTGGTCTTTATTGTATACCTTATGCTATTCATGTTTCCTTATGTGATCATACTATGCCTTATGATTTCTTTCCTTTTAAATAATTTTTTATTACCGTTTGACTTTGATTCCTTAATTAAAGGGGAGTCCTTATGCTGATTTGATTATGATTGATACCCAGTTCCATAATTATTGTTGAATTATTGATTGTTACCTTGTTTGTTTACTCGTCTTCAGTACTATAAGTACCCCCATTCTATTTTGCATTACACACTGATACATTGCATATCAAAAACACACACAGAAATAAACATTGCTCTCTCTTGTGCTATTTCTCTATTTTCCTTTCTTGCTCTAGTGTTGTTCCCTACTCTTGACTATTATTAGCCGGCTGAAAAGCCAAGGCTAATATTGTGCTCATATTTGGCTCTTGCATTTTTTTGTGCTCTCTTATTGCTGATATATCCTGATTAATTTCAAAGTTCCAAACCAATGTGGTTGTTACTACTTCAGTATGTTATATTCTTAATTGTTTTTTACCTATGCTTCTACTGTTCAACATGTAATTGACTCCCTGTTTGCCTGTTGATACTTGCCATGCTTATATCTTTACACGTTTATGATTAAGTCAATACTTTTTATGAGCCTTGCCTATTTCTGTGTACAACTGTTAAGCTATTTCTTTCCTTTATTCAAGTATCATGTGTCCCCGATCCCCCAACACCCTTTATCCATTATTACTACTTATGACTTGTATGCTTATGACCATTGTTTGCTCCTAATCTTACCTGTTATAACTATATTCTTTTACTGCATACTATTATATTTAAATTCGACCATTTCTAGGTCCCCTAAATCTCTTTGATTTTGTGTACTCGTGCTTAGTGAGTTTGCATAAGTCTCGGTATCTCTTGGTGTTATTATGTGATCTATTTGTCCCTTTTGCCCATTCTCCTTGTGTGCAACTCTATACTATTGAACCTTTGATCAGTGCTCCGGTTTGATTCAAGTTAATCTTTCAAAAACAACTCTCCAATTTTTGTAAACTCTTTAAACTACAAACTTTCCTCTCCTTCTTGCACTTCACACTACTCCTAGAAATTAGGTCCTACCCCCTTCGCGTAAGTATTACCCTTGAGTACCCCTGAGTACTCATTGAACTTTGACACACAAGGATGGTAATTCCACACTGCACCTATCCAATATTTTTGGCAATGTGCTTGGGTGCTGGTATTGGCCAGGGACCCACTGAGGGCCCTAGGGAGCTTTGCCGCTCCCAGGCCATATTAAGGCTGTGAAAATCGAAAGGAGTGAGGTTGGAAGAATGGGCCGGATTGAAGGCTCCCTATAGAATAACTTCTTATTTTATTTTTTCATTACTGTAATTCAGCTATCATTGGTTTGTAATAATTTGTAAACGAATGATTGGGGTTGGATAGTGAATATGAGGGGTTATGCATGCCTAGTTTAAGTAATGGGTAGAAAACGTGCTTATAGGACTTTATTTACTTATCTGCGCAATAGATAACCCGTATACGACTTGAATCTCATACATTAGAAATCCTGCTCTAGGTTCTTTACTTTCAGCCTGTTATTATATTCATTTCATAACCATGATCAGTTACTAACAAGCAAATAAACTGTTATAAGGCTATTGCTGCAATCTCATAATCATTAGCATTTAGAAATCATGTTTTAGGTACTCCGATGTGCATTAGATATCCTGTTGTTTAGGGTTTTATACTTTTCTGAGTTACAATTGTTAAACGCCTAATTAGCATGCATAATCTAATAATACCACAAAATATGGTTAAACTATTCAAAACGTCTTTGTAAGTGTATCCCTCTTAAAACTGAAAAATCAAAATATGCATGCTCACCCTTTAAAACAATTAGGCAATGTATACGACGCCTAGGCAAACTTTAGGCCTAATGCGTATAAAAATCAATTAATCATGTTTTACTAGTTTAGGACCAATCAGCCTCTTTTAATATTTTGAACTCTACTGTTCCCATTCTTGTTTAGCCTTTCTGAAGTTCACTCTGCTTTTATTAAAACTCTCGATCTATCTTAAAACAATCTTGAAATTATGCATCTATTTACTCTCACTGATTTTCTGATTCTTGTTCTATTATTTTTCAAACTACTGGGTTACCACTCTCTCCCCAGAATCGTACTATTTTGAATACTTGTCCTGCATCTCGTTAAGCTACTGTATCTTCAAGTCACTTCTCTTCGAGTCACTACATTATTTTCAAAACCCATGCTTTAACGATTTTATCTTTTTTTTACTAAACTCTAAACTGATGTATACTTCTAAATCTTACTGTTGTCTTTAAACTATTTTATTTCTGAAAATCAATAATTCTTCAAATCACTCAGTATTAAATGAACCTTCTGCTTTCACTGCTAAGTTGCCAAAATATATCCTCTTGAAACCTGCTGTTTTAACTTCGACATTCCTATTTTTTAAAATCTCATCTTTGAGACTTTAAATGTGTTTGAGACGTGCTAATTATGTGTTTACTTGTGGAGGGATGTGTGAGCCTTTATTTGTCTTTATGTGTCCCCTTATGTGCGGTTCTATTTGTTATGTATGTCGCTTAGCATTTTATCCTTTAAACCTAAGGGTTCAGCCTAGTCCTTACCTTGTAGGAATAGTAGTCCTAAATACCCTCCAGGACTTATAGGATGGGATGGGTAATAGCACGTAATAAGCAATCGTGACCAACCCACACATTTTTAAATAACCTTAACGGGGTGGGAAATGATAGATATGGATATGATGATCGGTGCTCTAATACTACGTGTAGCCCCTCTTTGAGGAGTGATTACCGGGTATTGCATTGATGTGATCCATATTTTAAATAAACCTAGGACCCCCCTTCCCCTTTACTTGTTTATATTTGTTCAAATGATCTTCCTTAAATTTTTGCTTTCTTTATTCACTTGCAATATTTTGTGAAAACCCCCTTCTATTTGAGACCTTTATTTGCTTACTTGTTGTTTAAAATCACAATTATAACATGGCCGGGAACTACACTAGTGGATCTTGAGGGGTGCCTAACACATTTTCCTCGAGATAATTTCTAGCCCTTACCCAAACTATGGTTCTTCAAACTCAAACCCTCCTTAGTTTCCTAATGCAGTTAATCATTAGGTTGCGACTTTTCAAACGCCAAAACCCAATTCCCCAAAAGGGAAAAGAGTTGTCCTCCCAAATGTCGTAAACTCGATTTTTGCTTTAAAGAAAAAGGGGGCATCGACACTCTATAAGGAGTACATTACTGAAATGAACACGTTTGGCCTGATATAGATCCTATATTCCCATTTGAATCCATCCAGCGACCTCAAGCTGATTCTGGTCGCACTGACTAGGCTAATAACCTTTCCAAGGTCTATAATAACTCTCCTTTCTTTCATAATGCATAAGAGCAACCATCATATTCGGAGAAATCCGCCACAGTCCACAACTTAATAGATTGAGTGCCCTTCAGGCATATATTCTTAGTTCAACGATATTAGCACAACCTTCATACTAGATTTAAGCCTTTAATCAATCAAGTGACTACCTGCCACACTTATACAATCTTCTTGTGGGACACACTCCCACAACCTACCATAACAAATAACTGGGTCGTACCTCAAAACCACCGGTCGCACTAACGTTGAAAAGCGAGCAAGAATCATTAACCAGGATGCAAAGCCCTTTTTTACAAAACACCGACCTCAGGTGACGCTGAGGACAATACCAACTTACCTTAAATATTGAAACTCCTCTCCTGCTCGTCCGACAACACATGTAAGCACGTGATTTTTGCCCTATATGAGAACCACTCCCAAAAATTCAAAATAAAATAGTTTGCGTCGTTTGCAATTTTGTGGATTTAGTGACATTTTTCTTTTAATTATTTTTATTTCTTTGTGTGTGTTTTCTTAATTAAGGAAAAATACAAAAAAAATATATGTTGCATGCACATTTAAGATTTAATTTTACAATTAGGGATTAATTAAATAATCATTTTTTATTTATAAGAATTAAAATCACAAAAATATGTACTTTTGCATTTTTAGCATTTAATGTCCAAGTTGTGTGATTTTATTTTTAATTGGTATTTAATTGTGTGTGATAATAGTTATTAGATGCTAATTAGTATTTTGGCAAGTTGATTTTGTTTTTACAATTTAAATTAGGATATTTCGGTTTTTAATTTTGAAGATTAGAAACGAAACAAATGGAAAAATGAGATGAAAATCAGACTGGGCCGTTGTTATTTTAACCAAAATCAGGCCCAAATTTTGTGCCTAACCCAGTCCAACTAACCAGGCCTCATAGACGTCCAAACGACGTCGTTTTTGTCACGCCCAATCTGGGCCGTTGATCTCACTTGATCAACGGTCCAGACCACCCCTCCCATAACCCATTCCTGACCCGTTCTCTATACCCGGACTGACCTAACCCCTTCATTTAACCAAACGACGTCGTTCCTTACAAGGAAAATGATCCAGGCCGTTGATCTTAATTGATCCAACGGCCAGGATAAAATCTCTAAGTGGGTATATATATTTCACACCATACCTAGCCCCCCTCAAAGCACCCCGCCTTCTCCGTCTCTAACCTCTCAGAGACGATCCCAAGTAACGCCGCCTCAACCACCAAGCTCCGCCCACCGGAAGTCGCCTCACGGCGGTTTCGGTGGTCCAAACGACTCCATCTTCACACCATGGAACCACCAAATCATCCCCTCCACGAATCCACAACCCTTTTTCTTCGAATCATCACCAGTATCTTCGAATCTTCAATCGAAGATCAGCCAAAACCCTAGCTTGTCTGTTTGACACCAAATTAATACCATACCACCACTAGGTCTCCCTCACCACTAAAACGACCTTGGTTTCCCTCGAATCCCAATCCCCCTCGTCAAATATCAATTTTAAGCCCAAGAACCCTAGCGCCGCCACAAGATTCCCTGGTGGCGGCGCCAAACCTAAACCCTTCCCAAGTCACACCCCTGAACCTCTAGACTATCCTCGTCCCAAATTCGAATGTTAAACCAACTGGACGAGCCCTAGAAGAACCAAACATGGAGTCATGTCCGAGATTAGGAATATTTAGGGTTTTAATCGACTTTAGTCGAGTCTTCTCAGTCGAGAACACTTGATTAAAGTCTATTTTGACCTCAAAAGAGTTCGAGTCGAAGCTTCGATGAGGACGAAGTCCGTTTGGTTTCTGATTTTTGAGGTATTTCTTCCCTTTGTCTGTTCTATATTTGTAGTTTATTTGTTTAGGTTTCATTGTATTTTTGTCCGATTAATTTTTCGTCAATTGTCTCCTTCTCTTTTGCCGGACCCTTTTCTTGGTTCAACTTTCTTCTGTCGATTAGCTAGTATTATAAACTGTTTGAATTACTTAAATAGTTTATTGTAGCTCATTGGTTTTTGCTTAAGACCCCTCGAATCCCCTGTACTCCCAGTTATCATCTCTGAATTGTCTGAGGCAATTCATCCGTGTTTGTTTGGTTTGTATTCAGGATTCTTTCTTCTTCTTTGTTTTGTTGAAATGATTCGAAGTAGTCAGTATCAATAAGTTCTGTATAAAACTGGGTTTGTTTGCTGTCATGGTTGGTTAAAATTGTCTCCTCTATGCTATGTTTGGTCCTTTTCCCTCAAGTTACCAATCATTTTTTTTACATATGAATTCAGTTGTTTGAGTATATTACAGTGTTCATACACTTTGTTTAGTTCAGAATCATGTTAGTGTGTTTCCTGAACTTTCATCTCTGTTTTGGTGATACCTAATCTGATTCGAGTTTCGAATTTGAACTGTAATTTGAGTTTCATGAATTGAGTCCAAATGTTTGTTCTGATTGAATCCAACCTAACTGAGTTATCCTAATGTGATTTATTAGGAATTAACCTAGTTTCCCTTATTATGAGAATTGGTTATAGCTGATAAGGTGCAAAACTTGGGGTAGAATGGGAACTTCAGGATATTAAAGGGGTAATTTGGGATTTTTAAAAGATTTGAAAATGGTTAGTGTTAGTGGTCTGACAGTAAGGGTACTTAGGTACCATTAAACTAATGAGTTGTCTAATGATAGTGGGGAACAAGGCTTAGTGACATGGGAAGTTGATTAAACAAGTATAACTCACCCATAATCTTTGAGTTAATTAATGAATTAGACATATAGTAGTGTGCAAAATCAGAGGAAGATGACGGGCTGATCCATTTCTTAATAGTGTGCGTGCTCCTAAGAGTTAGCAGGGTCTGTTTTGGGCTATAAATGCTGGGAGATTGGACAGAAGTGGGGGATCCTTTTTTTTGGTCAGTTGGAAGAGAAAAGATAGAGTTTAAATCAGTTTTAAGAGCTTTCCTAGGACTGCTTCAGATTCTTAAGGTCTAAGACAGTTAGGGGTTTTCTTTGATCAGTCTTCCGAAGCCTTGATCAATTCTTTGAGAGTTTAAGAGAGCTTTGAAAATACAAATATTGAGAGAGAATTTTTAGGCAGTCAGTCAGATCAATTGACATGGTTCCATTGGAAAGTACCAAAAGTATTGTTACATTGTTTCTCCGGTTAAAATTTGATCAAGCTTCTTCTTTCTTGATTGCTGAAGTTCATCTGAATTACATTGGTTTGATTTTAAATAATTTGGTGTCTAATTAAGTCAGTTTTGGTTGAGGTATAGTCGGCTGACAGTGGTTCAGTTGTTTGCTGGTCCATTTCTGGTTTAACTCAAGATCAGTAGAGTCTATTGTGGGGTCAGTTACTAGTTGTTGTGATTCTGTGGATTGCTGGGGGTTTCATTTTGGTATTTTGAGTGTTGTGTTGGTTGTTTTAAACTGCTATTGTATTACTGCTGCTGGTGCTACTGTGTTACTGCTGCTGATTACTCCTTTTCCTTCTTCTACTGTCATCATCCAGGTACATGTCCTGTAACTCGCAGATTTTGGAGAATGGATGGAAGTGATAACTAGTTCTCTTATTTGGAATTCACTGTAGAAGTGTAATGGATTCCAGTCCTCTATTTTAGCCTAATTAGCCGATTGTAGATTGTTAAAATGCATAACTGGAACCAGCTTGTTCATTCTCTGTTTTATATTTGTTATTAGATAACTTTGTGATTTGGTTAGCGGCATATTGAAACCCTTGTAGGCATAAGTAGAACTTAAAATAGGACTATATAGGTAGTAAGTTGAACCGCTTAATACTGTTCTAATTCATTGTTATTTATCCATGGATTTGGTATAATTAGCTCATCTCAGTTGGCGTATTCCTGTTGAAATTTGTTAATTAGAGATAGTTTTTTTTTTTGGGGGGGGGNTCATCTCAGTTGGCGTATTCCTGTTAAAATTTGTTGATCAGAGATAGTTTTGGGGGGGAGGGGTTATAAGTATATGATGGTTATCTAGTTTGATTTTTACGCCGAACCTGTATCTCAAGCAATGCCCAGTGCCGCATCAGTTAAATACCCAACGATTTAATCATTGATATCAACTCTTCCATTTTTAATGAATTCCTTAGTTCAACATAGGTTTTAATAGTATAGATTAGTAATTGATACCAGCAACTCGCTTGAACGACTAGCTCACCACTTAAACGAATTGGTTGTACGATAACTAGACATGAATGAAGTTATTAATCTGAATAAGTATATGCTGTTGAACTTTAGTGCTATTTGGCGGACACAGTCAGAAAATTTGGATAATCTTAGGTAGGCGAATGTTTAAGCAATTGTTTGGCTTGCACGACCTTATGAGATTCGATCCTCTGATCTCTTTGGTTTGACTTTTGTCCAATGTGTACACATTATGTGATTTTAGACTCTTTGGTCCCAAGACTAAAATAGCAATGGGTTTGTTAGTATTCAAATAGCCCTATTGTGAGTTTTAAGTTAGGTAGCGGGTTCAAACTAAAAGGTGCCCCCTTTTGTTTGAATCCGGACTTTAACTTAAAGCTCGAATTTTATACTATAAACTAATTAGGACTTTTATTTTATTAGAGACAAATAACAGTAGAAAATCATAGTCACTCTAGGATATCCTTAAATAAAGAATGAGACGAGCCTCGCCAAATAAAATGCACAAACTGCGGGGCCCTCAATAAATGGTTATAATAAATACTTATAATTCGGTATGGGCCATTTAGCAAATTTTACGGCCTTCACCAAAATAATAACGCGTTAGTCTCTTTAGGCGCGTATTTAATAATTTACCTCCTTAAACTCGGGTGTGCATTTCATGCGACCCAAATCAAATCCCAAAACGTTGAATAAAATGTGTTCAGGATTGCAGGTGCATTTCATGTGACGCGATCAAAAGACATGTTTTAAATGACGTTCAACTTTCCTTAAAATAATAATAAAAGCGGTTTACGGTTAAAAAGCACATAAGTTAAAGCATGTTGTAAAATCAGATAAATAAGCCAAATATGACAGTTGAGCGACCGTGCTAGAACCACGGAACTCGGGAATGCCTAACACCTTCTCCCGGGTTAACAGAATTCCTTATCCGGATTTCTGG
>MU682321.1:65835-102392 GCA_026770625.1 Nicotiana glauca
GGCTCGAGTTGTCCGCTCGGGTAAGCCAGGTCTAGAACAATAAACCGAGGCTTTTAACCTAGAATAAGAAGGCCTCATTCCGGATCCCTAGTAGGAACGATTATTTGCATCATGTTGCATTTGACATAGGGGACTCAACACAGGGGTTGGGCCCGTCTAGGACAGGTAACCTGAAATAATCAATAATAAAAAATAAAGACCATCCTGCTGTATCCTGTTTGCTTTACACATTTATTTGCTTCGGACTTGCATGCTGACCGATTTCTGAAAATTGGGAATATTGGAAAATTGTGAAAAAAAAGAGAAAAATAGCAGTGTAGAGAGATAACTACTTATTTTTAAAAAGAAACCAATGCCCAAGTAGTGTCGAAACACTGCCGAATTTTTGGAAAAAAAAAAGAAGGAAAGAAAGAGAAATGCTTTTTTTGATTTATTTGAATGACAAAAATAAAAGAGTTTTGTTTTCAAATTCAGTTTTCTTTACCTGAACTACGCCGGTTTAATTCTCACAGAATGTGAGATACGTAGACAATCCTCACTGGGTCCAACCTCCCCTTTTGCAAAAATCGCCAAAAAATATCAAAATCAATATTTTCGTCATGAATAAGTCCGGTGATGCCGTTTTCATCAAAAATAGCCGAATGTTCCCGAAAGGGACGCCGGAAGGCTGAGTTTGCATAAACGTCCCCCTTTGGTCATTTTTTAGATTCGGGCCGGTTGACCCACACAGCTTTAAAATCTTCGTCCCCGAGGCGCTGAAAGGCCATGTTTGCAATACCTGATCCTTTATTTAAATTCAAAAAAAAAAGAATCATTAATAAGTCAGGTGATGTCATTTTGTCGAAAATAGCCGAATGTTCCCGAAAGGAACGCCGGAATGCTGACTTTGCATAAACAGCCACCTTTGGGTATTTTTTAGATTTTGGCCGGTTCACCCACACAGCCTTAAAATCTTCGTCCCCCAAGTGCTGAAAGGTCGTGTTTGCAATACCAGGTCCTTATTTTAATTTGAAAAAAAAAACAAAAAAAAAGAGTCAATTTTAATTTGAAAAAAGAAATAAGAAAAAAAAAAGAGTCAATGGGCAAGTGAATGCCGTTTGGATTTTTGGAAAAAATAAGCCAAGTCAGCTTTGGCAATGTATTAAATCATTCTTGCCGAGATAGCCTTAGAGTATCTTTCAGTTGTCGAAAGGCTGTTTTCGTAAAAGAACAGACAAGTTTGTAAAAGTGTCATAAAATAGATCCTCCCCGGTCTCAAAATTCATGAGAAATTGGGAAGGGGCCACGTTTGCAAAAATAGTCATCTGGCCGAAATTTGCAAATAGGGAAAGGAATTTGGCCATTTGTTTTTGAGTTTGTAATTATTTTGATTAGAGTATGTGGTTTGTTTGATTTTCAAGTCTGTAAGTCGTCTTATCCTCAAAGTCTGCTAGTATGGTCAGTTTTGAAAACTTTGTAATCAAGTTTGTTTTATTATGAAAATTAAAAAAAAAAGAAAAAAAATAAAAAGAGAGAAAATAAAGGAAAATCTGGGGGGGGCGTTCAAAAGGGGTACAATTATAAGAAGCTGGAATGACGCACGTAACTGAAGCAAATGCATGATAGAAAGGTTTAAATGCCTAGGTGCATTGCATCCGTGATGTGTGTTTACCTGTCTGTCAAATGCCCTAACACTAACATGATGGCTTCATTTTGGTGTGTTCATATTAGAAAGGTGGTTGGTTGTGTTTTTAAAATAACTCTTCCCTGCAACACAAAGTCAAAAAACAATGGTAGAGAATGACAGAAGTAAGTGTATTGGTTCTGATGCCCGGAAATAGCTGGTCGAACAGAACAACGGGTTGGTAGAAGAAGTAAATATGTTAAGACAGCATGTGGCAGACATGTATCGGGCATGGATGGCTGGGAAAGCGCCACCCCCACCACCACCTAGCTTCCTGGACTCCGTCCTTTCCCAAACACCTAACCCAATAATGGATGATCCTCCGTACTCTCCAGATCTACCCGCTTATGATAGTTTTCCCAGCCACCTGAGTAGCTCCATCACTCGTCGTCCAACTATATTTTCCCAATGCTACTCCCCTCACCAACATTACTTCTCTCCACGGGACCCCCAAAATCATACCTCACTTTCCAAATACCCAGCTCCACAAAATGCCCATCCATCCCCTCGAGCATACCGAAAGCCTCCTGGATCAGGTTTTAGGCCAAATCAGGCATTTAGGAATGAGATGTTGCTGAAATGAGAAAAGGCCCTCACCCCTATCGGAGAATCTTATGTAAGTCTGTTTGAATGTCTGAAGCATGCTGGCCTGATTGAGCCACTCCCCGGATATACTCCAGACCGACGTGCAAGAAACTTTGATCCTACTGCACAATGTGCATACCACTCCAATGTCCGGGGGCACAACATTGAGAGTTGTCGTTTGTTGAATAGAGAAGTAGAAAGAATGATTCACGAAGGAGCAATTGTGATCGATGACGGGAGTAAAGAGCATGCGGGTCCTCTTAGGATATTGACTAAAGCTGAAGATGTTGAAGCAGATAGTGGTCTTGGCAATATTGATGCGAGGCTCAGTGGCTAAGATGTCGTGCGTGGTATTTGGGAAGACGCTCCATTCCTTGGTTAGCCGAAGTAGAGCTTTGGTGGTTTATTTTGTTGTCATTTCTCTTGTCCGGTTTATTTTAGGGTTGTGATCTGGGTATTGTCTTATGTCCTTCCATTTGTCATAGCGGTTTGCTCAGTTTTGTCCGGGTTTGGTTTCAGGATTGTACCCTGATTTGTTTCGTTTGTTTTGTTGTTCGAACCGTTTCACTGTTAATCTAATGCAAATTCCGGTCTTTTATTATTTCCAGTCATTTTCTTTGTTTAAGTTCTTTTATCCTTTTGTTGTGTCTTTTGTTCAAACGCCGATTCTAGTGACATGACATACGCACATAGTTTGGGCCTGATCTTAAAGATTATTAATAAAACCATTGGGAGGTGATCAGGACATTTAAAGAAAATAAGAACGGTTTGAGATTATTCGGAGCCCGCTCCATGTGAAACTGGGGAAAGTAAAAAGAAAACTGTTAAGGGCAAGTTGGCCATGTTGACATGAGGTTCGTTCGTGGTAATGAAAATGAGAGTGTTGCTCAACATTGCTTTAAAGATATGCCAAACGTTAATCGTGTAGTTTACACTTGGTATGTTTTGAAGATTGGAATGACGGAGGCATTTTGTTCTGCTATCTAAACACTTTATCCTTCGTTAACCCTTTGAGCCTGATTTGTTTTCTTTCATATCCCTCCTTCGGAACCAGTAGAAAAGATTAGAAACATAAACACGGAAGATAAAGAAAAAGAAAACAAAAGAAAAAAAGGAAAAAAAACAACAAAAACAACAAAAAGAAAAGAAAAATAATAGTTAAGTGAAAAGGAAAATTAGAACAACGAGGAATTGGGAACTACGTTTGACCTGATTCCTCAAAGAGGATACGTAGGCACTTCACAGCTCGGTCATAGTGTTACATAGTGTAACTTAGTGTAATATAGCATAAAAAAAAAATAAAAAAAAAAATAAAAAAATCAAAAATCCCCAAGCAACAAACTGGGGCGAAAGTTTGTGTTTGTTGTAAAGAAATCTGGCTCCGACGGTTGTAAATTTTAAACCCAAGTTATTTTGTTTTTGAGCCTTTAAATACCCTTTCTTTCTAGCCCTGTCCAAATCCCACATTACGGTCCAAAGAAAGACCTTCCGATCAGTCTTCAAAAAGGGCCAAGTCAGGCAAATGAGAGAGTCTTATCATAACATAACACTCTGATCCCCAGCAGATAAGAAATATAAGAGAGTTTTATCGGTGACACCCCAATCCCCAGCTGAAAAGTAATACAAACGAGAGAGTCTTGTTGGTGAAGACGTTCACAGACACCATAAGGCGATTGTAAGCTGAGAGAAATCAAAATGAGAGAGACTTGATAGTGAAAACCTTCGGGCACTACAAGTCGAAAAAGATTGAGGATCAGATGGGAAATCACCGGACGAAGATTGTGAAAGACGATTAATGACGGAGGATAGGCCATGTGTGCATGTCATGACCATTAGAGTCGATATCCGCGTTTGATAGGTTTTTATTTCATTGTTTTTCTTGTCAGAGTCATCCTTTTCCTTTGTATTTTATTCTGTTCCTTTTATCTTTCTCCTTTCATCGAAAAATTCCCCAACAGAGTATGTTTGGTCAAGACAAGTGAGAAATGACTTCAAAATTTTCCATCAACTTTCCAATTATGCAAGATGAGATCTGACTAGTACATGCAAGTGGTATAAGTCAGGAGGAACAAGCGCAAGGCCAGTGTCAAAGAGGATATCCCCAGCAAGAGGAGATTGACAAAGGGATGGACCAGTGTCAAGAAGGATATCCCCGGCAGAAATCAAAGGTTATAGGCCTCAAGGCCAAGGCCCATGGACAAATCAAGAAAAAACAACGCGGAGAGCGATGGGCATGATTTAGGAAATTCATATGAGACTCTAAGGTCGGGGAAATGCTAGTTCCCGAGCTATGCCACAAAAGAAGAGGGATATCCCCAGCAGGAAAGGTATTTTTAGTGACACGGATGAACGAAGAAAGGGGTTCATCAGTAAATCATGCAGGATCCTCAAGTGGAGTCAGCTGTCATGGAAATGATACGGGGTCAGATAAGAGGTTGAAAGTGGAAAACAACGGTGAGAGGTTTGTGATTAAGGAATCATCAAGAGGGGCAAAAGTTATCGGCCAAGTTTCAAGATGGCCAGACGACGCAAAGCAGAGCAAGTCATTCTAAGACCGGTAGGAATATCATCCCCAACAAATAATATCATCCCAGCAAGTTTTGATAGTGTAATGGAACGCAGAGCAGAGGAAGGAGAAAATGAGAATCATCCCAGCAGGAGTATCACAACCAACCACCGCATTTTAAACTAATAGAATTTTCTTTGATTTGAAACAGGGACAGGGAATGTCATTGATGGCAGAGAGGCATGATACAAGGAAGATTATCAAACTGGGGCAGAAAATTTTCTTTTCATTTTTGAAAATTTTCTGGAAGTCAGGTATCTACTTGGGGAAGAAGAAAGATAACACCAGTCTTAAGGGAAGTGGGCTTTGAACCAGTGTTATCCCTAGCAGTGTTGAAAGAAGTAAAACAACAAGTTTTGATGAAGGAAGTTGTATCCCCAGCGGACAGAACAAAAGGATGAAACTTGTGTTCAGAAAAAGCAAAAGGCCAGTGTCATCCCCATCAGTTTTCGGAAGGAAGCACCAGTTTTGAAGGAATGAAAATTTCCCCAGCAGTGTTATCCTCAACAGGGTTACCCCCAACTGATAACATTTTTCAATCCCCGGCAGTGTTGAGAGAAAATAAAAGTTTTGAAGGAAATAGTTTTGAAAAAAAAGGAGGGGAAGAAAGGAGATTCTCCCAGCTATATTATCCCCAGCAGGTAAGTAAATAATTCCCCAGTAGTGTTATCCCCAGCAGTTTCGGGGGAAGACAACACAAGTTTTCGAGGGAAGTAGTTCTGACAAAAGGTAATTCGACGTAGAAGGAAATGGTTTCGGAGACAAAGGGGAACAACAATAATAGAATGAAGATAAAATTGTTGAAGTCGGGAGCCCACCAGTAGAATGAAGGTGATTTATTTTCAAAATTGTCGGTTGAAGTCAGGAGCCCGCCTGAAGAGAGGAATGGCATTTATTTTTAAGTTATTGTTGAAGTCAGAAGCCCGCCTAAAGTGAGGAATGGCGTTTATTTTTAAGTTGTTATTGAAGTCAGGAGCCCGCTTGAAGAGAGGAATGGCATTTTATTTTAAGTTGGTTGAAGTCAGGAGCCCGCCTGAAGAGAGGAATGGCGATTTATTTTTCAAAGTTGTTGTTGAAGTCAAGAGCCCGCCTGAAGAGAGGAATGGCGTTTTATTTTTAAGTTATTGTTGAAGTCAGGAAGCCCGCCTGAAGAGAGGAATGGCGTTTATTTTAAAAGTTGTTGTTGAAGTCAGGAGCCTGCCTGAAGAGAGGAATGGCGATTTATTTTTCAATGTTGTTGTTGAAGTCAGGAGCCCGCCTAAAGAGAGGAATGACATTTTATTTTTAAGTTATTGTTGAAGTCAGGAAGCCCGCCTGAAGAGAGGAATGGCGTTTATGTTAAAAGTTGTTGTTGAAGTAGGAGCCCGCCTGAAGAAAGGAATGGCGTTTTATTTTTAAGTTATTGTTGAAGACAGGAAGCCCGCCTGAAGAGAGGAATGGCGTTTATTTTAAAAGTTGTTGTTGAAGTTAGGAGCCCGCCTGAAGAGAGGAATGGCGATTTATTTTTCAAAGTTGTTGTTGAAGTCAGGAGCCCGCCTGAAGAGAGGAATGGCGTTTTATTTTTAAGTTATTGTTGAAGTCCGGAAGCCCGCCTGAAGAGAGGAATGGTGTTTATTTTAAAATTTGTTGTTGAAGTCAGGAGCCCGCCTGAAGAGAGGAATGGCGTTCATTTTTCGAAGTTGTTGCTAAAGTCAGGAGCCCGCCTGAAGATAGGAATGGCGATTTATTTTCAAAATTGTCGGTTGAAGTCAGGAGCCCGCTTGAAGAGAGGAATGGCGTTCTATTTTAAAAGTTGTTGTTGAAGTTAGAAGCCCGCCTGAAGAGAGGAATGGCGTTTATTTTAAAAGTTGTTGTTGAAGTCAGGAGCCAGCCTTAAGAGAGGAATGGCGTTTTATTTTCAAAGTTGTGGTTGAAGTCAGGAGCCCGCCTGAAGAGATGAATGGCGATTTATTTTCAAAGTTGTTGTTGAAGTCAGGAGCCCGCCTGAAGAAAGGAATGACGTTTATGTTAAAAGTTGTTGTTGAAGTCAGGAGCCCGCCTGAAGAGAGGAATGACGTTTTATTTTTAAGTTATTGTTAAAGTCAGGAAGCCCGCCTGAAGAGAGAAATGGCGTTTATTTTAAAAGTTGTTGTTGAAGTCAGGAGCCCGCCTGAAGAGAGGAATGACGATTTATTTTTCAAAGTTGTTGTTAAAGTCAGGATCCCGCCTGAAGAGAGGAATGGCGTTTTATTTTTAAGTTATTATTAAAGTCAGGAAGCCCGCCTGAAGAGAGGAATGGCGTTTATTTTAAAATTTGTTGTTGAAGTCAGGAGCTCGCCTGAAGAGAGGAATGGCATTTATTTTTCGAAGTTTTTGCTAAATTCAGGAGCCCGCCTGAAGAGAGGAATGGCGATTTATTTCCAAAATTATCGATTGAAGTCAGGAGCCCGCCTGAAGAGAGGAATGGCGTTCTATTTTAAAAGTTGTTGTTAAAGTCAGGAGCCCGCCTGAAGAGAGGAATGGCGTTTATTTTAAAAGTTGTTGTTGAAGTCTGGAGCCCGCCTTAAGAGAGGAATGGCATTTTATTTTCAAAGTTGTGGTTGAAGTCAGGAGCCCGCCTGAAGAGATGAATGGCGATTTATTTTCAAAGTTGTTGTTGAAGTCAGGAGCCCGCCTGAAGAGAGCAATGGCGATTTATTTTCAGAGTTGTTGTTGAGGTCGGGAGCCCGCCCGTATAACAGAGGAATACATTCCAGTCTTTACATTTCAGTCTTTACATTTCAGTCTTTACATTTCAAGATTTTGAAGTCGGGAGCCCACCCCGTACAACAGAGGAATACATTTCAGTCTTTACATTTCAAGTCTTGAAGTCAGTAACCCGCCGGAAGGCAGAAGTTTACGACAGAAAATCCCCAGAATAAATCCAAATTCAAAAATCAGAAGGAAGGCAACAGCGGTCGGAAGAAGGCAGTTCAAGCTCCGAAGGAAAACAATGCGAGTTTCAAGAAAATAAACAGTTCGAGTTCGGCAATCAAGAGAAGCCGACGAGCCAAGTCAGAAATGAAGAAACATCAGAGGAAACAATGCCACAAGAAACACAGGAAAGAGCAAGTTTAAGAGCTAGATAAGATCTTGTAACTCATATACTAGCTTAGTCTAGCTTCTTATTTTTCTTTCTAGCCTAGTGTAATAAGGAGGTTGGCAAGCAGTAGCAGCAGCAACAGTAAAACCACGGTTTCGCGGTAGTCCCAGCTACCAAAACTTCCCGAACTACATTGACCTGATTCCCTTTTAGCCAGGGATATGTAGGAAACCTTCGAAGCAAAGGTTCGGCCAAATCTTTTCAAAAATTCTTCACACGGAGTACTCAAACGGGCAAAAAATCGCTCGCTCACTTTATCTTTGCATGAAAACTCTTCGTGTTTTCGGACAAAGAGGGACAGCAATAAGCACGTGATTTTTGTCCTATATGAGAATCACTCCCAAAAATTCAAAATAAAATAGTTTGCGTCGTTTGCAATTTTGTGGATTTAGTGACATTTTTCTTTTAATTATTTGTATTCGTTTGTGCGTGTTTTCTTAATTAAGGAAAAATACAAAAAAAAATATATGTTGCATGCACATTTAGGATTTCATTTTACAATTAGGGATTAATTAAATAATAATTTTTTATTTATAAGAATGAAAATCACAAAAACATGTACTTTTGCATTTTTAGCATTTAATGTCCAAGTTGTGTGATTTTATTTTTAATTGGTATTTAATTGTGTGTGATAATAGTTATTAGAAGCTAATTAGTATTTTGGCAAGTTGATTTTGGTTTTACAATTTAAATTATGATTTTTTGGTTTTTAATTTTGAAGATTAGAAAGGAAACAAATGGAAAAATGAGATGAAAATCGTACTGGGCCGTTGTTATTTTAACCAAAACCAGGCCCAGATTTTGTTCCTAACCCGGTCCAACTGACCAGGCCTCATAGACGTCCAAACGACATCATTTTTGTCACGCCCAATCTGGGCCGTTCATCTTACTTGATCAACGGTCCAGACCACCCCGCCCATAACCCATTCTTGACACGTTCTCTATACCCGTACCGACCCAACCCCTTCATTTAACCAAACGGCGTCGTTCCTTACAAGGGAATTGATCCAGGACGTTGATCTTAATTGATCCAACGGCCAGGATAAAATCTCTAAATGGGTATATATATTTCACACCATACCTAGCCCCCCCTCAAAGCACGCCGCCTTCTCCGTCCCTAACCTCTCAGACACGACCCCAAGTAATGTCGCCTCAACCACCAAGCTCCGCCCACCGAAAATCGCCTCACGGCGGTTCCGGTGGTCCAAACGACTCCATCTTCACACCATGGAACCACCAAATCATCCCCTTCATGAATCCACAACCCGTTTTCTTTGAATCATCACCAGTATCTTCGAATCTTCAATCAAAGATCAGCCAAAACCCTAGCTTGTCTGTTTGACACCAAATTAACACCATACCACCACTAGGCCTCCCTCACCACTAAAACGACCTTGGTTTCCCTCGAATCCCAATCCCCCTCGTCGAATATCAATTTTAAGCCCAAGAACCCTAGCGCCGCCACAAGATTCCCTGGTGGCGGTGCCAAACCTAAACCCTCCCCAAGTCACACCCCTGAACATCTAGACTATCCTCGTCCTAAATTCGAATGTTAAACCAACTGGACGAGCCCTAGAAGAACCAAACATGGAGTCATGTCCGAGATTAGGAATATTTAGGGTTTTAATCAACTTTAGTCAAGTGTTCTCGGTCGAGAACACTTGATTAAAGTCCATTTTGACCTCAAAAGAGATCGAGTCGAAGCTTCGATGAGGACGGAGTCCGTTTGGTTTCTGATTTTTGAGGTATTTCTTCCCTTTGTCTGTTATATTTTTGTAGTTTATTTGTTTAGGTTTCATTGTATTTTTGTCCGATTTATTTTTCGTCAATTGTCTCCTTCTCCTTTGCCGGACCCTTTTCTTGGTCCAACTTTCTTTTGTCGATTAGCTAGTGTTATAAACTGTTTGAATTACTTAAATAGTTTATTGTAGCTCATTGGTTTTTGCTTAAGACCCCTCGACTCCCCTGTACTCCCAGTTATCATCTCTAAATTGTCTGAGCCAATTCATCCGTGTTTGTTTGGTTTGTACTCAGGATTCTTTCTTCTTCTTTGTTTTGTTGAAATGATTCGAAGTAGTCAGTATCAATAAGTTTTGTATAAAACTGGGTTTGTTTGATGTCATGGTTGGTTAAAATTGTCTCTTGTATGCTATGTTTGGTCCTTTTCTCTCAAGTTACTAATCATTTTTTTTACATATGAATTCAGTTGTTTGAGTATATTACTGTGTTCATACACTTTGTTTAGTTCAGAATCGTGTTAGTGTGTTTCCTAAACTTTCATCTCTGTTTTTGTGTTACCTCATCTGATTCGAGTTTCGAATTTGAACTGTAATTTGAGTTTCATAAATTGAGTCCAAATGTTTGTTCTGATTGAATCCAACCTTACTGAGTTATCCTGATGTGATTGATTAGGAATTAACCTAGTTTCCCTTATTAGAAGAATTGGCTATAGCTGATGAGGTGCAAAACCAGGGGTAGAATGGGAACTTCAGGATATCAAAGGGGTAATTTGGGATTTTTAAAAGATTTGAAAATGGTTAGTGTTAGTGGTCTGATAGTAAGGGTAATTAGGTACCATTAAACTAATGAGTTGTCTAATGATAGTGGGGAACAAGGCTTAGTGACATGGGAAGTTGATTAAACAAATATAACTCACCCATAACCTTTGAGTTAATTAATGAATTTGACATATAGTAGTGGGCAAAATCAGAGGAATATGATGGGCTGATCCATTTCTTAATAGTGTGAGTACTCCTAAGAGTTGGAAGGGTCTGTTTTGGGCTATAAATGCTTGGAGTTTGGATAGAAGTGGGGATCCATTTTTTTGGTCAGTTGGAAGAGAAAAGATAGAGTTTAAATCAGTTTTAAGAGCTTTCCTGGGACTGCTTCAGATTCTTAAGGTCTAAGACAATTAGAGATCATTTCTTGGGGGTTTTCTTCTATCAGTCTTCTGAAGCCTTGATCAATTCTTTGAGAGTTTAAGAGAGCTTTGAAAATACAAACATTGAGAGAGAATTTTAGGTAGTCAATCGGATCAATTGACATGGTTCCATTGAAAAATACCAAAAGTATTGTTACATTATTTCTCCGGTTAAAATTTGATCAAGCTTCTTCTTTCTTGATTGCTGAAGTTCATCTGAAGTACATTGGTTTGATTTCAACTAATTTGGGGTCTAATTAAGCCAGTTTTGGTTGAGGTATAGTCGGCTGATAGTGGTTCAGTTGTTTGCTGGTCCATTTCTGGTTTAACTCAAGATCAGTAGAGTCTATTGTGGGGTCAGTTACTAGTTGTTGTGATTCTGTGGATTGCTGGGGGTTTCATTTTGGTATTTTGAGTGCTGTGCTGGCTGTTTTTGTATTACTGCTGCTGGTGCTACTGTGTTACTGCTGCTGATTGCTCATTTTCCTTCTTCTACTGTCATCATCCAGGTACATGTCCTGTAACTCGCAGATTTTGGAGAATGGATGGAAGTGATATTTAGTTCTCTTACTTGGAATTCACTGTAGAAGTGTAATGGATTCCAGTCCTCTATTTTACCGTAATTAGCCGAATGTAGATTGTTAAAATGCATAACTGGAACCAGCTTGTTCATTCTCTGTTTTATATTTGTTATTAGATAACTTTGTGATTTGGTTAGTGGCATATTGTAACCCTTGTAGGCATAAGTAGAACTGAAAATTGGACTATATAGGTAGTAAGTTGAACCGTTTTGTACTGTTCTAATTCATTGTTATTCATGCATGGATTTAGTATAATTAGCTCATCTCAGTTGGCGTATTCCTGTTAAAATTTGTTGATCAGAGATAGTTTTGGGGGGGAGGGGTTATAAGTATATGATGGTTATCTAGTTTGATTTTTACGCCGAACCTGTATCTCAAGCAATGCCCAGTGCCGCATCAGTTAAATACCCAACGATTTAATCATTGATATCAACTTTTCCATTTTTAATGAATTCCTTAGTTCAACATAGGTTTTAATAGTATAGATTAGTAATTGATACCAGCAACTTGCTTGAATGTCCAGCTCACCAATTAAACGAATTGGTTGTACGATAACTGGACATGAATGAAGTTATTAATCTGAATAAGTATATGTTGTTGAACTTTAGTGCTATTTGGCAGACACAGTCATAAAATTTGGATAATCTTAGGTAGGCGAATGTTTAAGCAATTGTTTGGCTTGCACGACCTTATGAGATTCGATCCTCTGATCTCTTTGGTTTGACTTTTGTCCAATGTGTACACATTGTTTGGTTTTAGACTCTTTGGGCCCAAGACTAAAATAGCAATGCGTTTGTTAGTATTCAAATGGCCCTACTGTGAGTTTTAAGTTAGGTAGAGGGTTCAAACTAAAAGGCGCCCCTTTTGTTTGGATCCGTACTTGAACTTAAAGCTCGAATTTTATACTATTAACTAATTAGGACTTTTATTTTATTAGAGACAAATAACAGTAGAAAATCATAGTCACTTTAGGATATCCTTAAATAAAGAATGAGATGAGCCTCGCGAAATAAAACGCACAAACTTTGGGGCCCTCAATAAATGGTTATAATAAATACTTAGAATTCGGTATGAGCCGTTTAGCAAATATCACGGCCTTCCCCAAAATAATAATGCATTAGTCTCTTTAGGCGCATATTTAATAATTTACCTCCTTAAACTCGGGTGTGCATTTCATGCGACCCAAATCAAATCCCAAAACGTTGAATAAAATGTGTTCAGGATTGCGGGTGCATTTCATGTGACGCGATCTAAAGATATGTTTTAAACGACGTTCAGCTTTCCTTAAAATAATAATAAAAGCGGTTAACAGTTAAAAAGCACATAAGTTAAAGCATGTTGTAAAATCAGATAAATAAGCCAAATATGACAGTTGAGCAACCGTGCTAGAACCACGGAACTCGGGAATGCCTAACACCTTCTCCCGTGCTAACAGAATTCCTTATCCGGATTTCTGGTTTGCATACTGTAATATAGAGTCAATATTTTCATCGATTCGGGATTCAAACCGGTGACTTGGGACACCATAAATCTCCCAAGTGGTGACATTGAATCTCTTAATAAATGAACCCCGTTTCGATTGTCCTTTAATTGGAAAAACTCCCTTTATTATGCCCTTCACGGGGTGTAGTAGGTAAAAAGGAGGTGTGACAACACACATGTGAATTCTCATAGTCGTGGAAATATACAAATCTCTAAGTAGTGTTCTAACCCATCATAACCCTTTCGGGATCTGTCTACACGTAACAGGCCATAACAGTGGAATACCTATGAATAACATCAATTATGGCGGCCGACAAGCCTCACACATACCGCCACAAATCACTTGCATAATTTGCTGAAGGAACCAATTACTGCCACCAATAATTATAACTTCATTCCACACATAACACACTCCATCCGCACTCATCTCGAGTGACCCTGAATCACGAGACCATGTTGTGTCAAATCCCACGAACCATTCGTACCCACCAATTTCTACATCTCAAGACAAAACATCATAGAACATTATGTGCCTCTTCTCATAGGCTACTACCGAGCTTGGTTCTTAACTGTGCCCATAGGATCGAAATCATTAGGCACCACACTTTACCCCTTTGAATCCACTAGAACCGTTGTTGAGAGCCACCCGCTCTGACTTGGCCCCGAATATAATAAACTCCATGAATCTTCTATCACATGAATACCCTCTCGGCGAAGAACCCAGCTGAATCACTTCCCTTGGAACCCGCATCTATACAAAGCACGAATCCTGGGTCCTTTCCAAATTTAAACATGAGACAACAAGGCCAACCATAGCACACCTTTAACAATTCTCTACGCAATTTACCACTTATGTTCTTTTCCCGTAGCCGAAGTAACCCATCAATATGCCAATAACCAGAAACTTTGCAAGTAGTTAACCATGCAACCCAATCATAGGCAGTGGAGCTCTCCCACTTAGCTTGAAGCCACTATTACACAACTCTAAAATTCACTGGGATTCCTGATCTCTTATTGGCATAACCTTGCGCAATCAACCGCCAAGATTCTCGGAAGCTCTCTGCCAAAACCCTTTTTATAGCATGAATCATCAACAACAGTCGCACGACCTATTGCAGTATAACAAATAGATTTATTCGCAGAAGCCTCGACAACCACGCAACCACTAACCTACTCACAGGAATAACCCACCTGTAGAAATCAATTTCCGACATCTTCCAACGCTGCTGCACGGGGTACAATCACTACGTTAATAACCCATCCTGAGTCCGATCTCACTCTCAAGTTGCACGAGTCCATTCACCCCTAGTGGACATCAATTAAATGTGCGACAACATTCTTCCTATTCAAACTTATGTTGTATCCTTCTTCATTCAAGCAGCTGCTTCCCGTTATATCAAATCTTCTACCGTATAATAGCCCATACTTCGAATTAAATCCGTAGACCTTAATCACCAAATCACTAAAATTCCCAAGTTATCCCAGACTCTCTTTAAGGCGCATAGTCATCCTACCCCAGTGCCCATACGCAACTCCACCACTCTCCCACTTTGGCGGAACTCATCCCTTTAATTGACTACTCAACCCCTGGCCTCTTATACTCGGCCTTCTAGAAATTTTAGCCACCACCCGACACTTCCCACATGTCTTTCCTCATCCTTTGCTGCTCAGCTGCTGCCTTAAATAAAATCTATCTTGGCGACACTTGAACCCATAATTGCTGCTAACCTTACACCTTTCGGAATATCATCTTCTTCATACCGTCGACATTAGAAACACTGATTCAACCCTGAACTACCTCACCCCGCGATGTCTGACAGCCGCGTTTTCGATACTATTTCACAATAGCTTGCCCCAAAGGAGAATTGTAGAAGATCATAACACCGGCAAACTTAGTAAGTTTAATTAGGACAACGACATCCCCTCATAGAAGAAAGCTCCACCACGCTTGCAAATACCAAGTCTCATTACTCCACCAGCCTACATCTGACCATTCTTAGTCTGATTGCGTTTCCCCTACCGGGAATACAATACTGAATCTCTAGATTATGGACTGAGTAAACCTCCCTTCAAGTCATTCACTACCCCGACACGTAGGTAAACATCCTACCATTATATCACTAATGCAGAACAATCATTCATAAGCATCATGGCAGATTGTGCCTAACCTCGAAGCCCTCAGAACTATCTCTACTGGGCTGAAACAATAAAATATCCTTCTACAAAGCGATGATAATAATCTGATCAGCTAAAATGGGAGAAACATCCCGTACCACATCTGTAGTACCATTACGGTTCTTCAATTCTTGATTTATAACAAGCGCTTCGCGTCGCGTAAGTTTTAGTAGGAATGAATTAATGGCATACGCCTCCAAGGATCAAATGTCACAATAAGGAATCAAGAAGGGAAGTACTCTTAACAGTCCTGCAGCCTCCCGAGGATAAGTACAGACGTCTCTGTACCGATCTGCGAGACTCTACTAGACTTGCTCATGACTCATGAGACCCTAAGAACCTAGTGCTCTAATACAATGTTGTCACGACCCAGAATCCACTGAGGGTCGCGGTGGTGTCGGACACTGCTATCAAGCAACAACCAAAATACTTAATTAAATTCCAATTTTTAGTATTTGATGAAATCATTTTTTTCCTTTATACATTAAATAAGAAATAATTAACTTTACAAAAATAACAATGAAGTCTTTGACAAACTTAATATTGAACAATCCTATAACCATCCCAGAACTCGGTGACACAAGTGCATGAGCAATTTCTAAGAAATAATATAGTACAACAACCGTCGGAATACAATATTGGACAGGAAATAAATACAGATAACTGAAAGAGACTCTGCTGGCTGAGGGTCGCCTCGAGCAAATGCATCTCGCCTAAGTCTCCGTATCAACCATGCTGCTACGCCCAGTAGGCCACTGGAGTTACATATACTGTGCAACAAAAATGCACAGAAGTGTAGTATGAGTACGAAAATAACGTGTACTCAATGAGTATCCTGTCTAATTTCGAAGAAGTAGAGATGAGATGGTTGACTTCGATACTTACTAGTGGTCCAATAATGATATATTAATAATATGTTAAATCATGGATTTTTATAAACATGATATAATTCGATAGGTTGAAGCAAATGACCAACTCTTCCTTTTATAGGAAATTTCCAAATTTCTTTTCATCATTTATACAATTATTCTCAATCATGGAAGAGGCTATAACAACCTCAATAAGTTTCAAGGGAAGCAATACGAGCATGCACAAATCAAGCCGAGGCGTACGACCCGCTCCAACAGAAAATAAACGGTGCACTGCCGAGGGTCGAATGACGCGAACCATAGATGCATCTATTACCTCGCTCGGGAACTATCCATGCGATACGATCAACATAAAATAAACAATCACCCTGCTCGTGAATCATACATGTGACAGAGGTATACATAGAAATACATGCTCAGAAAGCCAATTAAGAATTTATCGGGGAACATTTATAAAAGCCACTTCTCTTACAACGATTTAAGTAAAAGAAGTTTAATCCTTTTTGAAATTCATTTACTGATTAATGGGGTTTAAGCAATTCAAGCTATAAGTTTATAGATAATCCACGTACAACATGTTTTTTGGTCCTAGACTACCTAGACAATAGCATAATAGTATCTACGCATGAATTCTCATCCTCGTGCATACGTAGCCACCACAAATAGGATTAGACAACCAATTAACTCACCTATGAGGAAAATTCCCTCTTACAAGGTTAGAAAGGAGACTCACCTCGCTCTGAAGATCCATAACCGGCATTCCACATTCTTCCAAAGACTCGAACCGATGAAAAAAGCTCCAAAGCTATCCAATAATGATACCAATCCATTAATATATACTCAATTATTCATTACAACCCAATTTATAACGATTCCTAACCCCAATCAAAAAGTTGACGAAAATGCCCTCGGTCCCACGTGCCCGGATTTCCAAAATATTTAAGGAATAAGTTTACCCATAACCCCACGAATTCAAATATATAATTTACTCTCAATCTCATACCCAAAATCGTGGTCAAATTCCAAGAATGTCAATTTCTAGGCTTTCCCTCAAACCCCAAGTTTTCTACAAATTTCCATATATAAACCTTGTATTTAACTCAAAGCTAGCATAACTTACTTACCTCATGGTGAATGACGGAACCACCTCTCCAAGAGCTCCAAATTCTCCCAAGATGTGAGTGAAATTGAGCAAAAATGACTTTGAGCCCGTATTAAATGAACCTCACTGCCCAGCGATTTCTGCATCTACGGTTAGGGGACCGTATCTTCAAAGAAGGGGCCGCATCTGCAAAAAGGAAAAAAGGGGTTGGGACCGCATCTGCGATCTCCAAGCCGCATATGTGGTTCCTGGCCTAGGCTGCCCTAGGCTGCTTCTGCAATAGGAGAACCGCATCTGCGGTCCAAGGACCGCAAATGCGGTTATGACAGAAGCAACAATCCTTCTGCCTTCTTAAAACTTCCAAATTTGATCCGTTAACCATCCAGAATCCACCCAAGGCCCCCGGGACCCCAACCAATTATACCAACGAGTCCCAAAACACGTTATGGACTTGCTAAAGGTCTCAAACCATATCAAACAATGCTAAAACCACGGATCGACCTCCTATGCAAGCTTTATGAACTTTAGAATTTCAAACTAATATTTTTTATGTTTAAATCTAACAAATCACGTTCGATTGACTTCAAACTTTGCATACAAGTCATCGACATTACGGACCTACTCTAACTTTCAAAATTGTATTCCGACCCCGATATCAAAAAGTCTACTTTCGGTCAAACTTCTCAAAAACCTTCAAATTCTATCTTTAGCTAAATGGCTCCAAAATGACCTACGGACCTCCGAATTCACTTTCGATCGTGCTCCCAACTCCAGAATCACCATACAGAGTTTTTTCCAGACTTGGAATACCAAACGGACATTGATAACACTGAAATGTACTTCAAGTTAAACTTGTGAAATTTCTTCTAAAATGCTAAGTTCCACGATAGGTGCCAAAATGCTCCCTGGTTATCCAAAACTCGAATCGGGCATATGTCCAAGTCTGAAAACATCACACGAACCTGCTAGAATCTTCAGGTCCTGATTCTGAGATCATTTACTCAAAAATCCAATCCAAGTTAGTTCTTTCAACTTTAGCTTCCGAAATGAGAATTCTCTTCCCAAATCAACTTCGTACTTCCCGAAATTCAATTCTGACAGTGCGTACAAGTTATAACACCTAAAATGAAGTTTTCCATGGCCTCAGACTACTAAACGATGCGTTAGGGCTCGAACCGACCAGTCGGATCGTTACAAAACCTAGTCTATATTTGTTTTTATTAATTTGCGCCATTTATTTGCAACCTTGGAAGCTTTGTATTCCAGTTGGTGAGCTTTTTCCTATTACTCATTGGACATCATACACTAATATGGACATCGTATCAGTTTTATAATCAACTTTGACTGATATCCAACTTCAGATGCTTAGAGAAAGTTGTTTTAGATATTTCCTTGACATACCTCGAGTTACTATCCAAGCATAATTAATTAGTTCTTTAATGTTTAGGGAGTTGGTTCAAGATAAGTGTGATAAATTTTATGTGAAATTGAATGACGAATGTGTTTTACGTTTTGTTCTTTAGGAGTTTGGTGTTGTAAGTAGTTTAAATTGTTGTGGCAATGAACATGACGCAATAGGTTGGTGGATACTTATTTTTTTGACTTTGAAGAGGTGTCAAAGAAGTCTCTTATTGATTGTTTTGATAAGAAGAATTGATAGTCTGATGAAGGCGCAGTTAAAATTCCAATCATTTGTTTCATAAATACATTTTAATGTCCACTCAGGTTTAGAAGACATTTATAAGTAAACGTGATTTACATCTTGTCGAGAGTGGTGAGTATGTGTCCTTTCCCTGGGGTAAGATTGCGTTTTGAGTTTTAATGAAGTCGGTGAGGGACATATTAAAGAGAAAGTGTAAGTTTTATAGGATTGATGGATTTTCTCTTATACTACATATATATTTTTATAAATGTCGCGCTGTAGTGGATAAGAATATTTGATGTTTGCAATGGAGATTATACACCACGCCTATTGAATTGGGGAAATGACAGACATGCCAACCCGTGAGGACTTCTCTACTGGTTTCTTCAATAGCACAGAGAATAAGGTACCGACTTCTATTTATTGATGGGCTATACATATATGATACACTGTAATTCATTGTGATACATCAAATATACAGTTTTGATACATTTTGATACATCTAGGACTGAACCACTTTTGGTTACATTTGCAGTTTAAAAATATATCTCCTACAACTGAAGAGCTAAGAAGATTTACTTTGACTATTAAAGTTAAATATGAGTGTAGGAAATATTTGACATCACAAACAAGGGAAAACTTCTTATTGATGATAGTGATGATTTGTCACGCCACCCCTAAAAGAGATTAAGAAGCTTGTCCCACTATAAAAGGCGCCAGGTATCCAACATGTTGATTAAGGTCTTGAGTTGCAGAAGTTGAAGGTTAGATATAAAAAAGGTTTGTATTGGCCATATATATATATATATATATATATTCAAAGTCTATTATTTTTCTTATTTTTTTCCTTTTGAGACCCATCAACAGATAAAGTCCTTTATGGAATATCTTTCTGATAATTTCAACGAAGTTTTTGAGTTGATAAATTTCAGGGTATGTGTTTCTTTCTTATTTTAAATTTGCTTTTATTTTGTTAACTTACTGTATCTTTATTTTTTTTAATAACTTGGTGCAAGTGAAGACAAATATGATCCATATCCAGAGGAAGACACAAGTGCCCTTCAGGATAAGAATAATTTCTAAGCAATATCAAGTTAAGTGTCACTTGAAATGTTGATATGTATGGTTCTAAGGTGTATTCACTTGTGCATTCTGACCTTTTTCTTCTTTTTTTTTGAAAATTTAATTTTTTTAAATAGGTCGATGGAAGTAAAGGCAAAGATGTTTTACATACTCAAGTAGACACTAGTGCTCATCATTCTAACAACTTTGTGATCGATGAAGTGTAACAACCCGGCCGGTCGTTTTATGAGTTACCGCTCTGTTTTCCCTATTTTTGCTTCTTTGTGTGTTGTTCAGTTTTACTATGTGGTATCGGGTTGGTCGGTTCGGGTTCGGAGTGGTCTATGAGAGGGATGAGACACTTAGTCTCTTTTAAGTAAGCTTTAGTTGGAAAAAGTCATCTGGAAGTTGACTTGTGAGTAAATGATCTCAGAACTTGGTTTTTATGGTTTGGATAGCTTCGTGAGGTGATTTGAGACTTAGGTGCGTGATCAGAATGTATTCTTGAGGTCCGTGGTATACTTAGACTTGAATTGGCGAAATTGAAGTTTTGGCGCTTTTCGATTGGTAGTGGAAATTTTGATATTGGGGTCCGATTGGAATTTCAAAAATTGAAGTATGTGCGTTATGCCATTTGGGACATATGTGAACAATTTCAGGTCATTCAGACGAGGTTTGATAGGTTTTTTGATCGATTGCGGAATTCGAAAGTTTTAGAATCCTTAGGCTTGAATCCGAGGGCGATTTGATGTTTTGATGTTATTTGAGTATTTCGAAGGCTAGAACAAGTTTGAATGACATAATGTGATGTGTTGGCATATTTTATTGAGGTCCCGAGGGCCTCAGGTTAGTTTCAGGTTGTTAATAGATCATTTTGGACTTTGGAAAGATAGCAGATATTTTGGTATTTTTGTTGCAGAGATTTGTTCTTCCCGTTCGCGAGAGGGCCCTCGTGTTCGCAAAGGTATGTTTAGTGAGGCAGGTGAGTTTCTCTTCGTGTTCATGATGTAGGTTCCGCATATGCGAAGGGTAAGGCAGAGTGTGCATTGCGAATGCGTGAGTGGAGTTGCGTTCCCGAAGAGGAGTGAGGCAGTTGGGAACCCCAGGTCCTTGGTCTACGCGTTCGCGAGGTAAGGGTTGTGTTCGTGAAGGTCTAAGCTGGCTAAGCATCGCATTCGCGCGGCAGAGTTTGCGTTCGTGAAGAGTAAAGTGAAGAGGCAGTATCGTTTGGTCTACGCGAACGCGAGTGGGCGGTCGCATTCGCGAACAGGGGTGCACTTGGGCAGAATCTTTAAGTTCAAAAATGAGGGTTTAGTTCATAATTTCACAAACTCATTAGAGAGCTTGGGAGAAGGCGAATTTAGAGAGGATTTTCAGAGGAGTGATTGGGATAAGTGTTCTTCACTTGTTTTGGGTTAAATTCCATAATTATGTCTTGATTCTTATCATTTAATTTGAGAATTTGGGGTAAATAACGGGGTAAATGGAAGGAAAATTGGAGAATGGATTTTTGGGATTTGGATGACCTTTTGACGTTGGATTTTGATGAATTTGATATGGGTAGACTCGTGAATGGGTTTTTTAGTTTTGTGATGTTTATTGGATTCCAAGATGTGGGCCCAAGGGTCGGGTTTGGCCAATCTTGGGATTTTGAGTAAAGTTGATAATTTTTGTATGAGTTTCATTCCCTTAGCGTATATTGATGATAATATACTGATTTTGGTTACATTCAGGGCGATTGGAGGTGAATTGAGAGGCAACGGCATCGCGGGTTAGAGTTTTGGCTTGGCTTGAGGTAAGTAACGCTTCCAAACTTGGTTCTGAGGGTTCGAAACCCCGACCTATTTGTTGTATGATTACTATTGAGGTGACGTGAATTTCAAGTGACGGGCTTGTGGGCGTGCACCATGAGAATTGCATCCTTGATCATTCCATGGCACCGCTTAGTAACTCTTTCTTGTTGATATCCGTGTTTCTATCATCTGATTAAGTAAATGTGATGTAAAAAATGTTAGATATACTGTTAGGGCTTCACACTGATACTATTGAGACTCGAGAGGTCGTTTCTTGCTGTCATATCAATAGATTCATTTATACTCTATACTCAGTCTTGTTCATGCATTTTATATCATGCCTCAGTCTCGATTATTGTTATTTGGCACATCATATTATTGTTTGGTCTAGTATCATGACATTGAGAGCCCGCGTGTGTGAGACTAGAGAGTGATGATTGAGTGAGGCCGAGAGCCTGATTGTGAGTGATAGTTATGGGATCAGGCTGCATATTGCAGTGGTTATATTGATGATTATGATAGCGCTTGGGCTGTCGGAGCCCTCCGTAGTCTGTAACACTTCCCCAATAAGCACAGTTGATGATATTGAGGGATGGATCTTCCCTGGACATGGATCTTGTCCGGAGTATTTATACCTGGAGATGGATCTTATCCTTAGAGCTAGAATGGCCTTCCTCGGTACTGGATGACTACGGTCAGGGATGTGCATATATTCCGGGATGGATCTTTCCTAGGCCGAATGGTCATATACAGTTCCGAGTTGTTGAGCACTTGTGAGAGAAGATTCATGGAACATTGATCATGCTATCTGTGCATTGGTTCATAGAGATTTCTTGAGCTTTATACTTCGTACTGTTCAGACTGTAGTTACTTACTGTCGAGTTTTTGCACCTGAACTGCAAGCATGTCTACTTTTCTATATAGTTTGATTGTATTACCTATTGAGGTTTGGTTTGTCACTACATGGCAGTCCATAGTTTGTACTGGTTACTTACTGAGTTAGTGTACTCACGTTACCCCCTGCACCTTTTGTGCAGATCTAGGTATCTCGGGCTATGGTAGCGGTTGCTGATCTTTCAGTTGTGGACTTTCCTTGGAGATAGCAAGGTAGCTGCCCGGCGATCGCAGTCCCGGCTTCTCCTTCCTTATCTTCATCTTAGTGTATTTGCTGGCTATTCTCAGACTATGTTAGTCTTGTTTATTTTGAAAAGTTGTCGTTTTTTGCTCATGACTTAGTGACACCCGAGGTCGGGCTTGTATTTTCTATTTTGTTTTTACTTTTACTTTATATGTTTTATCGAATTTCAGTCGGAAACATGGTTTTACTTAGTTTTAAATGAAATATGGATTATTTGGAAACCAGTTGGCTGTCCTAGTTTCACGGTAGGTGCCATCACGACCGGATCGATTTTTGGGTCGTGACATGAAGTATATCAGTTAGGTTTCAATATCATGGAAGACCCTTCTTGTGGTGTTCCTATTATGTTTGGTTCTAAAGTAACTTTCACACTAGGTGGAGAGCATGCTGGCACTATTGGTGAGACTACAAGTGTTGATGAAGCGACATGGAAGATGAAAAAAGAATCTGAGAAAGAAGTTCCTGAATCTCAGATTGCATTATTGGTATGACTGCAAGTGTTGATGAGGTGGTAGTGGAGATGAAGAAACAATCTGAGAAAGAGGTTCCCAAATATCAGACTGCTATCTACAAGCCTGGATTACTTCATGAAGTTTTGCCGGAAATGCAAAAAAGAAAGAGATGTCCTGCGAAGGTCGTGTGGCCTTCGTACATTACTGTATTTGATTCAGGATCTAGTAGTGATGATGTTGCAAGAAAGAAAAAAGGCAAATTTATGTTGTTAAGAATCCTTTTCAAAGTGTCGTTAACAACTATTTGTTGAATATATATGTTGCATGGGTCAAAGAAGGGAAGACGAGAAAAAAGTATGTTTTCAATTTATGAGTTTTGTTCAGTTTTTATTTTAATATAGTGTCATTTTTAGCATTATTTTATATCAAATTGTTGTATCTCTTTAGTGTGTATCTGTCACCAGGAATGAAATTTATCCGAAGTATGTTAGCGAACTGAAACCTGCATATGATCTTGGTGATGATTCCTGGAAGAAGTACTTCTTGCCAGCTTCCAATTCCCCGTTTTCTCTTTCAAATACTTATTCATACCTTGCACCTTTTATGTATCTTCTTTGCTTCCTCTGCAAATGTTTACCCCAAAAAAGTTTGAATATAGGTTATGGTAAAGGTGTATGGGGTAAAATTGGTTGATAACAGGAGGTCGAATGATAAGAAGACACGTGGAACCAAAGATAGGAAAAGAACGAGTTGGAAAACAATTAATATCGAGAACGACGTGTATGACCGGTACCGGATGGATTCCGAAGGTAACGTAGTCGGCTGTAGAGTTTAAAGGTTTTCCATCGGAACATTCAATGAGAAAATATTTTCTAATATTAAATGAGCAACCATTATAGAGAATATTTGCATTCAAGGTGTGTCGTTATATATTCATCAATGATATTTTTATTCTTATTTAAAGAGGAGCTTGATCCTAGGATCATGTTTCTCTAGGTAGAGCGATAAATAATGGTGTTAAGAACCATTGTAGGGGATAAAATATTTTGCACACTAAAGCTATACTTTACTATTTTGCTCTCATACTTTACGTTTTCACTCTCAATTTAGCAGCTTCCTCATTGTTTTATTTTATTTTTACTTTTGCTTTTGGAAATGCCGAGTTCGGAACCAGGATTGTTATTTTCTTTAATTCAATCATTAAACCTTAACGTTGGTCCTATTTCTTTATCGTTATTGGATCAAATCAATCTGCTTGTCTATCAACCACGTTACAAAGTTAATTGTACCATTTTATGGGTAAACAATTTGGCGCCCATTGTGGGACATAGAGAGATATGTAACTTCTTTGGTCTATTCGTTTATTAATAATGATTTTTTGTTCTTTCCTTAGTAAAAAATAGATATGATAGTTAATGTCGTCAATGACACACACAATATGTAGCACACGTTGAACGAGAAGAATTATCCAAGCGTGATAACTCAATCAGCGAGACCCGCTATGAAGGGGACAAGACCTCAGCTCGCGAAGGTCATTATCCTCGGCATGTGCGAGAATCAACTATTGATGATGTAGAGGAGGAACATGTCGTAGAAATGGTCAAACTCCTGAAGGAACAACAGAGAAAAATCATGGATCACCTCCAATAAAGGATAGGGTGATGACGAAATTAAAACAAGTATTGACAGATGCTTCCTACAACGTGAGAAGAAAGGATCGATTGTCCTAGTGTTCCCACAAATCAAACGGCTTAGAGAACCGATAATAATACCCCAGTGGGAAAAGTTAGTTTTGACAAAGATGGAGGAATCGGTATAGGATTTGGGAATAATAATGGGGGTGATTCTTTCAAAATAAAGATTATGAGAGATATGAATGAACGGACAGATCAGAATGCGAAGGAGTTTCATGCTCGAATGGATCAAATTCCAGGCGTGCCACCAGTGCTAAAAGGTCCAAATTCAAAAAAATACACACAATTATCGTTTAGGCCGAGTGCAGCACTAAAATAAATTTCGAAGAACCAAAATACGATGAGACTTTGGATTTATAGGAGCATATCACAACCTACACCACAACAGTGTAAGGAAATAATTTTGCTCAACAGGAGATCGAGTCAGTTTTGTTGTAGAAGTTTGGTGAAACCCTCACAAAGGGGCCCCTGATATGATACTCTCTTTCACCCGAGCATTCAGTTACTTCTTTTAAAATGCTTGCAGACTCGTTCATTAAGGCCCATGCCAGAGCAAGGAAGGTTCAGGCTCGAAAGGCAGACATATTCAAAATTGCGCAAGGCGAATCCTAGCTACTGCGAGAATTCATGATCTGGTTCTAGCAAAAAAGGATGCTACTACCGGTGGTTCCAGATGAGTGGGCAGCGGAGACATTCACAAAGGGTCTAAATCCATTGAGTTTTGATACCTCCCAAAAACTGAAGGAGAGCCTGCTTGGATTTTAGGCAATCACATGGGTAGATGTCCATTACCGTCATGAGTCAAAAATAAGGATAGATGACGATCGACTTGAGAATTTGATATCAACCAAGGGAAGGGGTCGATACAAAAACCAGGACAAGTTTAAGAGCGACTTTGATGCGGATTGGCAGTCCTCTAGAGGTCGATTTCTACCATGTGAGAGGACTGATAGGCATTGAAACAAAGGGTTTCAGACTGCATATAAGATTTCTCCTGAAAGAAGAGCCTATCACGGCCAGAACAATAGGTCGTTGCAAGATAAAGAGGTTCCAAGGGCCTAAGACTCTACATATCCAAGGTTACCGGACTACAACTTCAACATCAGCCTAGTAGAGTTGGTATTGGTAATGAGAAATATCAAAGAAGCACGGTTCTCAAAGCAAAGCCGATCAGATCCTAACTAGAGGGATCCCAATCTATGGTGTGAATACCAAGGAACTCATGGCCATAGAACTGGGAACTTAAAACATCTTCGCCAAAAGGTGGAGACGTTGTTAAAGAATGGCCATATTAGGGATTTTTTAAGTGGCCGAGCAAAAAAACAATTATGGCCAAAGCTGGGAAACTACAGAACCTTCGAAGATAGTAGAAAGATCACCTCTGATTACTATCAACATGATCTTCGGGGGAAGTTGACGAGCACAAGATGATTAACAATTGAGATTTATGTGATTAAGAACTAAAATTAACTGAGAATCTACGGTTATTGACTAATGAAAATTGAACAAGAAGCAAGAAAAGAAGGTTATCAGTGGGAGAAAATTGGGTTTTGGTAGGACAGGTGCAAGATAATATTTGGGATCTAAATCTAGATAATTCACTTTTAATGTTCAAGTGAGTCTCTCAAATTCGCTTAGTTATTAGTTCAACCATTTAGTAGAAATTCCTCTCTCGATTAAGTCTCAACCTCATAAGATGAACCAATTTTAAGCACGTGAAGATATGCAAGAACTCAAGGTGGATTGGTCTTTAGGAGAACATCTCTCATTATTATACTAACTAAGTTTAATCAACAATTCAACTAGCCTTTTTCGATTACTAAGAATAATTAATGAATTTAACCAACAAAATAGAATACAAAGATATCACAAGTTATGCCTCTCTCGATTACATTAACAAGTGAATATATGCAACGATTAAAACATCAAAATAAATTAATTCAATACATAAAACAAGAGCATAATACACAAACAAATATCAATATACCAAATTCATCTAACCTTAAGGAGAACTACTCCATAAAACGATCCAAAATTCGTGTCTTAAGTGAGGTTTGAATGATCAAAACCTTGTGCTTTCGCTTCTCCACCTCCTCCTTAGTTTCCTTTAGTCTAAGATGTGTAAAAATCCCTCACAATAATATTTTTCCATGTATTTATACCAAGTAGAGCCGCACCCAAACGAAAATACCTTCTCCTATGCAAAATAGGATATTGTGGCTTTGTAAAAAAATGCACAGGCACGCCGCATGGGGCGACTCGCCACGTGAGATGCTTGTGGGGTTTACCACGAAACCTGCAATTTTTGAAGGCAATAAAAATGGATAGTTGCGGCTCCCCATGCTTCGATCCACACGTGCGACTGTGGAGATTTCTCAACGCCTGCCTTTTTACTTGATTTTTGAAGTCCAGATGTGGTTCTCGACCCCTGAATGCGATCCTGGCTTAATCCTTTGGACTTTTACTTAGACTTCAAACCTCCAAATAGCTTGAATTATCTCCATAACATCTATATCACTCATACAAGGCATAAAATATGCAATAAGGGCAAACACTAACGATTAAAGCTCAAACTCAATTAAAGTGCAGTAAATTAGAGTGCAATAAGCGGCTAAAATATGATATTATAGCCTACCATTAGAAGCAAAGTAAATGGTGCATCGTTTTCTGAAGCAAAGAAAATAAAGATATCGGTGACTCACAACAAGAGACTCCGAGAAGTACCAAAAGATGATATCACCTTCACGGAGGAGGACACAGACAAACTTCCTGTTCTACACAATGATTCTTTAGTAATCTCTCTCAATCATTCAGATTTCAAAATTAAGTGTATTCTGGTTGATCTAGGAAGTTCAGCCAACATCATTCAATGAAGAGTTCTGGAACAAATGACGTAAACTGGAAGCATCATTCGGACAACAAAACTCATAGTTGGCTTTAACGTGATAAGCATGAAAGCTCGAGGAGAGATTTTGCTGACCACACACTTCGATAGAGTGATAAAAACAACTCTATTCAAAGTGGTGGATGGCGATATGGGTTACAATTTAATCCTCGGAAAGACATGGAGACACGGGATGAAGGTTTTACCCTCAACATATCACTAGTTGTTAAAATTTTCGACGTCGAAGAGAAATCAAACAAATAAGAGGTGACTAGCCGGCAGTGAAGGAGATGAATGCAGTGACTATATCCAATAGCAAGGGGAAAGAGTTCAACAGATAGCAATACAAGAACTGATGCCTTCTCCCTTTCTAAATGAAGATGATAAAAGTGAGGAGTCGTCGGAATCCTATCAGGTTTCGAGATATTTTCAGGTACCAGAAGAGACAGATGCGACCAAGTCGACTACTAAAGAACTTGAGCAAGTGTTGTTCGGAGAATTTTCGGATCATCTAGGAACAAGGTTAAATCCCGAGCTCAGGTTAGAATTATAAATTTTCTTAGAGATAACGTTGACTACTTTGCGTAGTCGCACTCGGATATGACAGGTATCCCATTGGAGGTAGTAGTCCACAAGCTAAGTTTGGATCCAAACTTTCCATCGGTAAGGCAAAAGATAGCAGAGTTCAAGAACATGTTTGCTAAAAAAGAGGTAACCCGACTACTCAATATCGGTTAAATACGAGAGAAGAAGTATTCGGAATGGTTAGACAACGTAGTTGTAGTGCCCAAAAAGAATAAAAAATTTAGGATGTGCATAGACTACAAAGATTTAAATAAGGCATGCCCTAAAGCCTCATTCTCATTGCAAAATATTGATCAAATGATCGACCAGACACGAGCTAATAAGTTTCTTTGATGCTTACTCTGGGTACAATCAAATCAAGATGAATCTGTAGGATTAGGAAAAAACTTATTTCATAACAAACTTTGGCACATATTGCTATAATGTGATACCTTTTGGGCTTCAGAACACCAGAGAAACTTATCAGAGGCTCGTTAATAAAATGTTTGAGGATCAGATAGGCAAAACAATTAAAGTATATATCGGTGACATTTTAGTTAAATTTAAATGCAATAGATCATTTGAAACACCTCCAAGAGATTTTCAACATTATGAGGAAGCATAACATGAAACTCAACCTAGAGAAATGCGCGTTTGGGGTTAATTCCAATAAGTTCTTAGTGTTCCTGGTCTTGTCAAGAGGAATCAAGGTAAATTCCGACAAAATCAAAGCTATAAAGGACATCGGGATCAGCTAACGAGTGTGAAAGAAGTGCCAAAACTAACTGGAAGGTTGGATGCTCTAAGCAGGTTCATCTCCAGATCCTTAGAAAAGTGCCATCACTTCTTTTTGCTTCTGAAAAAGAAGAATGATTTTGAATGGACTCCGGAATGCCAACCGGCACTAAAAGACCTAAGAAGGTATCTCTCCAACCCCATGTTACTATCAAAACCCTGGGAAGACGAGTGGTCGTTAATATACCTAGTGGTCTCGGAAGTCACGATAAGTGTTGTTTTGAATTGAGAGGAAGAAGGTATGAAATTTTCTACTTATTACATTAGTAAAATATTTTCGGGAGAGGAGACTCATTATCTGCACCTCAAAAAGTTGCCTTAGCTCTTGCATTTTCCTCCCTAAAGCTTAGGTCTTATTTTCAGAGCCACCCGATATCCATTATGAAAACCTTTCCCTTAAGGAATATCCTTCACAAGCCTAAATTGATAGGATATTTGGATAAATGGTCATTCGAAGTTAGTGAATCGACATTGAGTACTAACCTAGGACTGCAATCAAGTCGCAAGTCTTGGCTAACTTTGTGGCTAATCTCAGTCCCGGGTTAATATCCTTGGCTGCTAAGGAAGCAGTGTCGCTGTTGGAAACAACATCAGGAGTTTGGACCTTGTTTACAAATGGAGCTTGTAACGTAAAAGGGTCCGGTCTCGAGGTAGTTTTGATCACACCCTCAGGTGAAACCTTGAGGTAGGCCATTAAAACTATTCTGTTAACTAACAATGAAACCGAGTATGAGGCTTTTGTTGTAGGACTTGAATTAGCATGGGTACTAGGCATGGAGGTCATCGGAATAAAATATGACTCCAGCTGGTAGTAAACCAAGTGTATGGGATTTTTGACACAAAGGAAGAACGCATGCAACAATATTTGAAAAAGGTTCAAGCGTTGCTTGCATGATTCAGGGAATGGTCAATCATCCATATTCCAAGGGAAGAAAATATTAAAGTAGATGCATTGGCTAATTTGGGGTCATCCATGAAAATGAAAGGATCTAATTTAGGTATGGTCGTCCAACTTCTACATTCAGTGTTGGACGTGGATAGATACTGCAAAGTAAATTTGACCAACTTGATCTGGGATTGGAAGAACTAGTTCATCGAGTATATTCAGCATGGTAAATTACCTGTGGACCTAAAGGCATCTCGGGCACTACAGACCAAAGCAGCTTGCTACTGCCTCGTAGATGGGCAGTTATACATGAGGTCGTTCCAAGGACCATTGGCCCGGTGTTTAGGGGTGTCGCAGGTGGACTACACGATGTGGAAGGTCCACGAAGGAGTTTGTGGGAATCATTCAGGTGCGTACTCGTCATTCTAAATTTAATAAGGGCAAGTTACTACTAGCCTTGGATAGAACATGGCACAAAGGCATTTGTTTTAAAATGTGACAAATGTCAATATCATGTGCAGTTGGCGCACCAGCCAGCAAAAGTTTTGCATTCGGTGCTATCCCTGTGGCCATTCATGAAATGGGAAAATAGTTGGTCTTCTACCACCAAGCCCAAGGAAGGTAAGATTTCTTTTAGTTTTAAGTCACTACTTCACTAAATTGGTTAAAGTAAGTCCTTACCAAATGATCGGTGAACGAGAAGTGGTCGACTTCATATGAGACTACATAATTTGTCAATTTGGAATACCTAACTTGTGACAATGGGCTGCAGTTCATAGGTTCAAAATTCACAATGTTTTTTTAAGGGTAAAAAAATCAAGAGAATTACATCTTCACCGTCCAACCCAAGTGATAAAGGACACGCGGAATCAACGGACAAGGTAATTATTTAGAACCTTAAAAAGAAGTTAAAAGGTGCTGAGGGCAAGTGGACCGATGAGCTACTGGGAGTACTATGGGCATATCGGACAATGACAAAGTCGTGCATAGGAGAAACACCCTTCTTAATCGTGTACATCGCGTCCGATATTGGTAGAAGTGGGGGAGCCAACTTTAAGGTTTTCCCGAGCAAACGAAGAGGCAAATAAATAAGCATTTCTAGTAAAGCTGGAATTGCTCGATGAACACCGAGACTTGGCGTACGTAAGGATGGTGGCTCAAAAGTAAAGGATGGAAAGATATTATAATCGCAGGGCCAATCTCTGCTATTTCAAATTAGGAGATTTGGTTTTGAGGAAGGTGACACCGAGCACTCGGGAAGTCAATACCGAGAAATTAAGACCAACATGGGAAGGTCCTTACTGAGTTTCAGCTAGCACCGATAAGGGATCATATGAGTTGGAAAATTAAGATGGAGTCAAATTGTACCGTAATTGGAACGTGACTCACCTCAAAAGGTTTTATTGTTGATGGTTCCTACCAATACTTAAAGTATGTGCTGCACTTTTTTTCCTTCGACCAGTTTTTGTCCCAATTGGATTTTTCTGGCAAGGTTTATAACGAGGCAGCAACGAAAATCATATTACGAAGGAAGCGTTATCGGTAAAAGGCAAGACCTTTAAATATCAAGGTACTAAAAAATTTCCATCGATGTTCAATAGCTATGCGGATGGTTAAATAATTTTTTGCTTGATAGCAAGATTTGTCTTCTATTATTAAAAGAAGATTATATAACCGTTCACAAGCTGTCTCCACTTCTAAAGCAATCTGGGTACAAGACTTCTAGTGTTTGAATTAATATGTTTAACATTCAAACACTGAGGGTGGATAATATCTCATACGGCACCAGGAGTGCCACAAAATTTCGAGATTGTGAAAATCAGATTCAATGTTCCATCAAGATCGGGGACCGCATGATCAACCTCGTAGAAATAAGTTATACAAGTTAGCCACATGTATTGGCGGATTTATTTGCTTAGAAAACGAATGCTTGAACTTTTAAAAATAGAGGGAATAAAACAAATTCCTTTTATTTTTATCTTATTTCTTATCCAAAGGATGATTTAATTTTATCGTTTGAAAGTTAATAAAATCTCCAAATGCTTATGTCGGAATAAATAGGAGACATACTCTTCAAAAGCACCGTAAAAATAAGGTCTCTCTCTTATGAAATCCTCATAGTAAAGGGTAGATTCCATAAGAATTTATGCTTGTTGTAGACATGTGATTTTTGACCCTCCCCAAGATTTTTTATATTTTAGCATGTAAATATTTAATTTAGGCCTAATATAGTTATTTCAACTCATTTTTAGTCTTTTACTTTATTCTATTACAAGAAAATAAAAATTACAAAAAATTAGTTCATTAATATTTTGTAGTCATTTTTAATCTTAGAAAAATACAAAAATAGTACCTTCTTTTTATCTTCACATAATCTTGAAAATACAAAAAATATATAATAGTTTCATGTTTTAATATAGTTTAGTTTAATTAATTAAAATTTATTTTTGCATCATATAGTATAGTTACCTTATATTAAAAGAATTTAGCTATGATTTTGAATAATAATTTTTTTTTGGTGTCTTGGAGCCCAATTTTAAGACCCAACAAGACATGGACTTACCTCAATCTCCTAATTCAGTCTAATAAGACCAAACACATACTCCTTAACCTAGAAAAAACTTTCTTAAAAACCTAGGGACCTAATACACAAAAGATTACAGGATTAATTGGCAAAATAAGCAAAATATAAATCTAGACTCTAGACCTATAAGATCCTGGAGCCGAAAAATACACAAAGGGAAACAAAAAAAAGACGCCTAAAAAATCCCTGAAGGATATACACACTGCAAAAAAGAGACCTGCCTTTCTTCAACTAGACCTCACCCCCCGTATCTCGTTTTCTTCAACCCCCAGCGTGGCTTCGCCCTCACTCGGAATATACACACACAGATACAATCAGGAAAGAGTCTTCTTCTTCAATCAAAGACGAGAGCCATCTTCATCACCTTGAAAATTCCCCAAAAATCAGACCCTTCAGCCGTGACACCAAAAGGATCTGCGGCATCGTCCAAAACAGAGCAAATCAGAGGTGCCGATTCGAGGTCCGTTTCTGGATTTTCTCGCGGTTCCGGCGAGTTTCGAGTCTGGTTCGTAGTTTCTGTCCGAGGTTCTATTTTTCGGCCATGTAGCGCATCCTAATTTTTGGAGATCTCGAGGTCGGTTTTTGCTTCTCTTAGTTCTATTTGATGTTGTTATTATATGTTGTTTGGGATCATCTGCTGTTCATCGAACTCATTTGAAGTTAATTCAACAATTTTGGTTCCATATTTTTCTGGGTGAAGTATCTATTAAGAGCAATCTTATGTTTTATGTTTGGCTCAGTAAGTAATGATGGATGTTTTTGTTTGATGGCTTGCTTATTAGAAGATCAATTTTTATGTCAATTATCCTTCTCTTAACTGCTGTTGCCCTACGTTTGTTAACATGGATTCATCTGGTTATATGCAGGAGGCTCATTTGAGATAAAGTGGTGATTCTCTTTGTTTAAATATTTTGATTCGTGGTGTGTTAAACTGTCGAATTAATATGCAAGTATGAGTGATTTATTGCTCTCGGTTTCATCAATGACAGATGCTACTGTGTTTTGAGTCAATCTTTTGCTAAGTTCATATTTTGATTAATAGTTGTTCTTGTCAAGATTTGGAGGTTCTTATGACTTTACTTTGGGTGTGAGCTTAATCACGAAATGAAAAGTTAAATGAGCCACTGTTTGATTTGGTAGAGATCATGTTGGATTTTAGCACGAGCTTTCATCTTATCCCATTAACTTTCTTCATCAAGAATTAAATCTAGATAAAATAGAATGAATAGGTAGGACTTATCTGTTTGTAGCATTATAAAACTTAAGCGAGTGAAAGTTTTCTTTTGGACAGTAGTTCGTTGATTCCAAATCCAATTTCTGTTGGTATGCTTGTATAATCTCTATCTGTTCCCTTTTAGTAGAAATATTTTTGTTGTTAGTGCCGTGCCTAATAAAATCTTAAAATGTATAGTCCTCATTTAATTAATTTTAAATCCTTAGAATTCGAGGTGTATAGCTTAGTGAATTTTCTATGGCCCTCGCAAAGTTGAAAATATGTAGTTGCCTTAGGCACGTAATTTAAAATTACCTTCTTAAACTTGGGTGTGCATTTCATGTGACCCAAATCCAAATCTTAACAACGTTAAATAAAATGTGTCTCGAACTGTGGGTGCATTTCATGTGGCGCGGTCCAAAGACATGTTTTAGATAATGTTAAAACCTTCCTTAAAATAATTAAAAGCGGGTTTTAAAGTTAAAATGCACATAGGTTTAAGAGTGTAGTAAAATCAGATAATAGGCTAATAATAACAGTTTAGCGACCGTGCTACAACCACGGAATTCGGGAATGCCTAACATGTTCTCTCGGGTTAACAGAATTCCTTACCCGGATTTCTGTATTCGCGGACTGTAAAACAAAGTTAATTTTTTCTTCGATTCGGGATTCGAACCAGTGACTTGGGACACCATAAATTATCCCAAGTGGCGACTCTGAATTTGTAATGAAATAATTCTGTTTCGATTGTCACTTTAAGTTAGAAAAACTCTTTTATACCCTTTCGGGGTGTAGGTAAAAATGGAGGTATGACAGCTCTGGCGACTCTGCTGGGGACAAAAAACCAGAACTTTTGGTTCAGGTTCAAGAATTCGATCTTACATGAATTATTACATTTGGCTTTAATTATTATCTGATTTTATCAAATGATTGAGCCTAATGTGCTAAATGTTGCTTTTTACCGCTTTGATATTGGTGAACTGTATATAAATTGTTACGAATCCCTCCTCTCTCTGAGTCTTCTAAATCATTTGAGAAGGGTGCACTTGGTGTAGCTTCTCTTCTGTTAGAGTCAATTCCCAAATTTAGAACGANAGAATAACTCAGCCTGATGCCGGATCCCTAGTAGGAACGCTTGTTTGCATCATATGCATTTGACTTTGGAGACTCAACAAAGGGGTTGGGTCCGTCTAGGACAGGCGTACCCAAAATAACGGACCATCTTGATCCATCCTATGTGCTACATGTTACATTTATTCAAGGGTAAAAGGGTCATTTGGCGGACCAATGATAGTTGAAGGCAAATGAAAAAATGAATAAAAAACAATGAAAAATAAGAAAAGAGAGGGTGAAGTGTGAAGATAAAGCGACTGGGACCCAATTATGTTTTCTATCACATTTTTGTTAAGAAAAAAAAAAGAGTTTGAAAAATTCAAAAAGATTTTACACTTTTTCATCATTTTCCAAAAATAAAAAAGTCAAAAAAAAAAAAAGGAAAAAAAATCCAAAAAGATTTTGCATGTTTCATCATTTTCAAGGAAAAGACAAAAAACATATTTTCTCCAAATTAGTTGTTTAATTCTCTACCGTGTCTAATCTGCCTGAATTACGCATATCTGATTCTCGTCTTTCGGGGCATGATACGTAGGCAACCCACATAGGGTCCGGTCTTCCTAGTGAATCTTAGGTTCTTGGCTTCGCGGGGTCTTAGCCAAATTTTGCACTTCTAGCCGCCTTTTTGCCAAACAAGCCATTTTGCAAAAATAGCCTCAATCATGTCTTGCATGTATCTAGTAGGGAATGTTATTATCTCATATAGTGTTGGTTTAATTTTTCTCATATAGGTGTGAATCTACTTATCGGAGTTTGAGCAAGACAGATACCCCCAGGATCACTGCATTCAGGAGCTGCTCGAAGAGCCATTTTATGTTTTGAGTCAATTGTTCATGTTTTACTTTCTAGTCTTGTATAGTGGTATCCAGTCTTTTAGGTGATGTTAGAGTTTGTAATAGTCTAGTTCATTTTGCCGAGTCTTTTGTTATTGTATTTCTTATTTTGTATTCGGAAATGTATTACGAGTCAAAAATCCAAAAGCAAAAAGAAAAAAAAATTTGCGTTTTTATATTTCCGTTATAAGTTTTCTTTGGAATAGTAATTCTAGAAATACAACTGTCACGACCCCAGTTCACCCTCCATGAACATATCGTGATGGCACCTAGTCCCTATGACTAGGTAAGCCTAGCAATGCGGAAGATAAACCAAAATTTGCGGAAGAAATTAAATAAAACTAAACTGGAAAAATAAACAGGGTTTAAGGTGCCGCTCGGCACATACTACAACAATCCTCAAAGCTAACAAAACTTCCCAAAACCCGAAAACTCACAAATCACAAGCTAAGGGGATACATAAGAGGCTTTGACTCAAGAATAACTATACAAAGGAGAAAAATACTGGAAGTACTATACTTGTTACAAAAAAGCTGGAAAGGGACTCCTCGGTCTGCGGACGTAGCAGATATACCTTGAAGTCTCTACCAATACGCCTCCTTCCAAGACTGACAGAACTGAACGGGGGTACCTGTATCTGCAAAAAAAAATATGCAGAAGAGTAGTATGAGCACACCACGGCGGTGTCCAGTAAGTACCAAGACTAACCTCGATGGAGTAGTGACGAGGAACAATCAAGGCACCTACCGGTCGATAAACAGTATAATCATAGGAACAATGGTAATGACATATGAATATGTAAAGAATGCGTGAACGACCAAAAATGCTACAATTCACAAT